>ML798435.1:171086-189246 GCA_009831015.1 Picea engelmannii
TTTATTCTAAAATTCCCAACCTTGCCACAATTCCAACATTTTACCTTGAACTTTCCAGGAAATTTATGTCTCCCATGGGATTTGGATATACCCTTTCTCTCTTCTTGCCTTTCTCCATTAATCTTCCACAAACAGTGAAGGCCTCATTGGTATATTCAAAAGATTTCCACCTTGACTCCTTTAAGATTAAAGCATCCATGACCTCATCAAGCACCAAGGTATTTGTAGTGCTTCCAATGGTCATTAGTAGGTTGTCCCATGAATCTGAAAACGAACACAAAAGGGTCATACAATTATCATCCTCACCCATCTTCATTCCAACTAAGATCAAATAGGTCACAATAGTATCGAATGTGCTCAGTGTTAATTTTTTGTAGAAGTAGAAGGTGTTCCCACTTGCCTAGCTCCCAAGGCATGCATGGAACATTAATTTAACCCATATCAAGCTTATCAAGTTAGCCTAAGTTTTACTTAGGAAATTCAGCCACAAAAATTTGTTGTTAGTGGATTGTAGGTCCCTTTCAAGGAAGGCGCTCAACCTTAGTGTTGAGTGGGGCCCTGCCTAGAGCAATGAACCATTTAGTGTTGTGTGGGGTCCAGAGAGAGGAGGCACCTCAATTTGGACCCTTGAATCTTTTGTTGGGAATTGATCCCAAGGAAACAATTGAGGGGAGGCAAGGAAAAGAGGAGTTTGAGGGTGTTGAGAAGCTCATTCAATCATTTGGTGAGCAAGAGAAGAGTGGGAGCAAGGCTAAGAGAAGGAAAAGAGAAGTTGTTGTTGAAGGAGATTTTTGGGATGGTTTAGGGCACTCATTGGAGGCCATCTATAGGCCATACAGTGCAGCAGAGACAACCCATACTCAAGTCCATATACAACAACAACAATGAAGCTTATTTCTGAGCATATTCAAATGAGGAAAGAAGGCATAACTAGAGGGTTTTGGAGAAACAATTTGGTGCTACACAAAACAACCTTATACAACCATCAGAAGAGGCCATAACATGTCATACAAGAAATCTAAAAGGAGGCCATGAAGACTGGAGGAAGCTAGGTTGAAAAATACTTGTTGTTGGCCCAAATATGAGCATAATCCTTCTACTGTGTTGTAATATTTTTCTGGTCAATATTTGTTGTTGTACCTTCTCTCAAAAAGCCTAATAAATCTCCCCTCTTAGTTGGTTCTCCCCACACTGGGGTTTCCAGGGTATCTACAGTGTCATTGTGTGTGTTTGGTTTTATTTTTCCATTGTGCATGCATGCATACTTAGCTGGTATAATCTTAGCATAGATCAGATTTACATTTCTGTGTTGAAATTAATTTATGGGTTACAATCTATTGGCTAAGTTATCATAGTTTGTTGGGTATTAAAAGTTTTACATGGTATCAGAGTTGTGCCTTTGACTAGTACATAGGTCACAGGTTCAAGTCTTAGGAATATTTCTATAGAATTTTCTGAAGCTTCCAACAGCCGAGAGTCAGAGTTTTCATGGATGCCAGCGTGAGGTATGAGGATAGGCTTGAGCGGGGCTCAAGCTGTCTTCGGTGGAAGGTCAGAATTAGAGTTGTGATCAAGGAGAACAAATTCTGGTCTTATGTCAATACAGTAGTTCATGTACCAGTCCATAATCCAATTTCTTTGGACGTCCATGAGATGAAAGAAGCTGGGGAATAGAGGATATCGTTGGATGGTGTCAAGGACCATATTATTCCACATTTGGATGAGAAGAAAACAACAAAGGAAATATGGGATGCTCTTACCAAGATATATCAAAGTGAAAACCACTGGAAGATGGCTCTCATGGACAAGTTACATGCCACCAAGATGTCAAGGGATGAATATGTGACATCCTACATCACTAGCCTCACACAAGTCAGAGATGAGCTAGCAATAGTAGGGGACATTATACATGAACAAGAGATAGTGTACATTGCCTTGAATGGATTTGGAAAAAAATGGGATGTGTTTGTCAAGTGTGTAGTGGGAAGAGAGAATATTCCCACTTGGGAGAGTTTGTGGGACAATTTCACTTAGGAAGAGATACGGGAGGGGTCTCAACGTGGAGAGCAGAAAAATAAATTTGAAGATGAAGAAAACCTTTCCTTAGAAGCAAAGGGCAAGGGGAAGAACAATAAGAGTTCAACTGAAGGAACTTCTTCAAGATAGGGCATCAATAAGAATTTTGACACCAACAAAGTTAAATTTTTTTCTTTCCATCAGCTTGGGAATTTTTCCAATCAATGTCCCAACAAAAAGAAGGGAAAACCCAAGAAGAAGATGGCTACCACAACCAATATGGATGCATCTGTAGCCATATTTGAGGATTAATTTTCACTCTTAGCATGCCTATCTACCTCCATGATCATTGGTACATAGTACATTGAAAATGGTGCTTCATGCCACATGACAGGGGTGTGTGAGTACTTCATTATCTTGAAGGAGTACAATTCCAACTTCAACAATGTACTTGGAGACAATGCCAAGTACATGCCAGCAAGCAGTGAAACCGTGAGGTTTCAGAGGGATATTAGTAAGCCTTTTTCAATTAGTGATGTTTTTTTTATTCCTGGTTTGACTAAAAGTATGTTTTTTGTTTCATCCTTAAAAGATAAGGGATATGTCGCCACTTTTCAAGATGATAGAGTATTCATACATCCCAAGCGCTCCAACGCTAGCATGGGGAAAGTGTTGGGAGTAAGGAAGGACAAACTGTATAAGCTGCAGCTTGAGCGAGCCTGTGCATTGGTTAGTAGCAACAGCATTGGCCGAGATTTGGAGGAGCTTTGGCATAGGTGAATAGCTCATTTACATCATGGAGCACTCAAGGTGCTCAAGGAGGCCATGATTGGTCTTCCAAAGTTCATTTTTGATCAACATGGTGTGTGTAAGGGGTGTGCTTTGGACAAGTATGCAAAGATAATATTTCCTAGCAGTGAAAACATGTCCAAAAGGATTTTGGATTGGATCCATTCGGATGTCTATGGGCCCATGTCAATAGTGTCTATTGGAGGGTTCAACTAATATGTCTCATTTATTGATGATCATTCTAGGAAGACCTGGATCTATTTTATGAAGACCAAGGATGAGGTATTCAGTCAATTCCAAGAGTTCAAATCTCTTGTGGAGAACCATACAAGCAGAAATATCAAGGTACTCATATTAGAGAATGGAGGCAAGTATACCTCAAGTGCCTTCAAGTATTTATGTGTAGATTTCGAGATTAATAGGGAGCTAACTTATTGTATAACGCACAAAAAAATGGAGTGTCAGAGACGAAGAACAGATCAATAAATGGAGCAACAAAGGCTATGTTGCATGATCATGACTTTCCCATGTTTCTATGGGTTGAGGCAGGAAACACTGCAGTTTATCTGTAGAACGGGATTCTGCATAAGGTATTGGGGAGGATGACCCCTAAGGAGGCCTTCACATGGAAGAAACTAGAGATTGGTCACATAAGAATCTTTGGTTGCTTGGTCTACTGCCATGTTTCGACAGAGAGGAGGACCAAGATTAAGCCTATTGCAAAGAAGGGAATCCTTGTTGGTTACAACGAGACCTTCAAGGCCTAAAAGGTCTACATTCCTACACTTAGGAGGAAAATGGTTAAGAGGGACATGAAATTTGAGGAGGACAAGGATTTCAAGAAGTCTTGTGGAAAAATTCCAGTTTATGAGTAGTGTCATGAGTAGATTTAGGAGCAGAGTGATCCTAAGGAAGTGGCTAGGCAACCATTGTAGACTATAGGTCCCTAGACTATTGTATAGGTTGGGCAGCAGTAGCAACAAAGTGAGCAGGGTGAGCAACGTGAGCATCATGAGGATGAGCTAGTAGGAGGAGGTCAAAGTGAGTTGAGTGCACATTAAGAGAGGCTCTAGAGCGGGTGGATGCTCCCAGGACATCAGTCAGGAAGAGTAGGGCACTAGAGAGGTTTTCCAATTACATGGCTCTTATGTGAGAGTTGATTGAGGCCGAGCCTTCATGTTTTCAGGAGGAATATAAGCAGCATGTGTGGAAAGATTCTATGATGGAGGAGTTATTCCATCATGAAGAATCATGTGTGGGAGTTTGTGCCTCGGCGAGGGGGGAAATCATTGGTTGGCTCAATATGGATCTATAAGATCAAACACATTGTTGATGGCAGTGTGGACAAGTTCAAAGCCCAATTTTTGGCTAAGGGCTTCTCACAGAAGGAGGGCATTGAATTTAGTGAGACATTTCCACCCGTAGTGAGGTATTTTTCTATCAGGGTCATGATATCCATTGCAATTGATTTGGGTTGGCAGATCCACTAGATGCATGTCAAGACAACGTTTCTTAATGGATTTATAGAAGAGGAGATATACATAGAGAAGCTAGAGAGGTTTGAGGTGCATATCATAGAATATCATGTTTGTAGGTTGAAGAGAGCGCCCTATGGGCCCAAGCAAGCACTACGTGCGTGGTACAATAGGATCGAAATTTATTTGCTTGGGATGGGCTTCACCAAGAGTGAGGCTGACTCCAACCTCTACTACATGTTGGATGGGGGGGAGTCATTCATTCTTTTGTTATATGTGGATGACTTATTCTTGACAGGGTCAAAGAAGCTCATATCGGATTGCAAGAGGGATATTGTCACTGATTTTGAGATGAAGGACTTGGGGCTAATGAATTATTTTCTTATTTTGGAGGTGTGGCAAAAGGATAGGAAAATTTTCCTTGGATAAGGGAAATATGTTGTGGATATCCTGAAGCGGTTTGGCATGTAGGATTGCAGGCCTATGGTAACACCCATGGTTACTAACTAGAATAATTTAGATGCTTCCAAGTCAGAGGTATTAGATTCCACTCTTTACAGGCAGCTCATTGGCTCTCTTATGTAACTAGTTAACACTAGACTAGATTTGTGTTTTGTTTCAACACATTCAATCAATTCATGGTAGAGCCTAAGCGAGTACACTAGGTGGAAACAAGTCATGTGTTGAGGTATCTACGTGGGAAAGTTGATTTTGGATTGAACTATATCCAGGGAGATGGAGTGAAGCTTATGGGTTATTCAGATGCAGATTGGGCAGAGAACAATGTGGACAGGAAGAACACATCAGGTTGTTGTTTTAGCTTGGGTTCAACGACTATTTCCTAGTTCAAAAGGAAGAAAAAATCAATTGCTTTGAGTTCTGCAAAGGTTGAATACATGGCAACTAACTTAGCATCATGTGAGGCCATTTGGCTTCAAAATATACTCATGGGCTTGTTTGATCAAGTGTTGGACACGAAAATGATTCACTGTGACAATCAGATTTGCATCAAGATCTCTAAAAATACGGTGTTTCATTATAGGTCCAAACATATTGAGATAAGGTACCACTTCATTCGTGACTGTGTGCAGAAAGGTTCTATAAAGCTACAATATGTGTCAATCGGTGAGCAAATTGCAGACATACTCACGAAGCCTTTGGTAAAAGGAAAATTTGTCTACTTCGGGGACAAGTTGGGGGTTGTACATAACACCTTCTTCGCTAAGAGGAAGTGTTAATTTTTTGTAGCAACAGAAGGTGTTCCCACTTGCCTAGTGCCCAAGGAATGCATGGGACATTACTTTAACCCATATCAACCTTATAGGGTTATCCTAAGTTTTACTTAGGAAATTTAGCCACAAAAGTTTTTTGTTAGTGGATTGTGGGTCCCTATCAAGGGGGGCACTCAACCTTAGTGTTGAGTAGGGCCCCGCCTAGAGAAGTGAACCCTTTAGTGTTATGTGGGGTCCAAAGAGAGGAGACACCTCAATCTGGACCCTTGAATATATTGTTGGGCATTGATCCCAAGGAAACAATTGAGGGGAGGCTGAGTAAAGAGGAGGTTGAGGGTGTTGGGCAGCTCATTTAGTCATTTGGTGAGCAAGAGAAGAGTGGGAGCAAGGCTAAGAGAAGGAAAAGAGGAGTCGTTATTGTCGAAGGATATTTCTGGGTTGGTTTAGGGAACTCAATGGAGGCCATATAAAATCCATATAGTGCAGCAGAGACAACCCATACTCAAGGTCATATACAACAACAACAATGAAGTTGATTTATGGGCATATTCAATTGAGGAAAGAAGGAAAAACTAGAGGGTTTTGGAGCAGAATTTTAGGGATGCAGACAACAACCTTGTAAAACCATTAGAAGATTCCATAATAGGTCGTACAAGACAACCATAAGGAGGCCATACAGGATGGAGGAATTTGGGATGAACAACACTTGTTTAGTTGGACCAAATCCGAACATAATCTGTCTATTGTACTGTAAGATTTTTCTGGTTAATATTTGTTGTTGTACCTTCTCTCAGAAAGCCTAATAAAGCTCCTCTCTTAGTTTGTTTTCCCCACATTACGGATTCCAGAGTATCTATAGTTTCATTGTGTGTGTTTGGTTTTATTTTTCCATTGTGCATGCATGTATACTCAGCTGGTATAATCTTAGCATAGATCATATTTACATTTATGTGTTGAAATTAATTTATGGGTTAAAATATATTGGCTAAGTTATCATAGTTTGTTTGGTATTAAAATTTTTACACTTAGGTGCTTCGCTACATAACCACCATCACCCATTCTCAAAGTAAACAACGTTTTCCATAGAAAAAAATTATTAACCAAGGATTTAACTTGATACAAATCCCCCAACTTCTTCTAGAGAGTTGTTGTTTTTTTCTACAAACGTTCAATAACAAAAAATTGGCCAAACAGAGCCTAATAAGACTTTCTCCTTTCTCTCCAACACAACCCACTCTTGATCTTTCATACCAATGGGTTTGGTTCTAAACACTGCAACCCATAGATCTCAATCTACAAGAAGATCCTCCACCTTGAGCTTCCACAACTCAAAGTTAGTGTCATTAAACCTCTCCATTTCTAATCTAAATGCTTTACATTTCCTTGCAACAAGATTTCATTTTGTAGAAGCTCCCACCCAATGTTGATGATTACAGTTGCGTGAGACATCCTCCAGGACACAGACCTGAGAGAGAGCCCCTGATATGGGTGTCTGGTTCCTATCTGAGATAGAACTGGAACATAATGATGGCCTCCTCTTTACAGAGAGTTGAGAAGAACTCCAGATTATTCTCCTGTGTAACGCAATGAGAAAGAAGATCTATTGAGTTAGACGTACATGTGGTTGAGCACAAGGTGAACGTGTGAATTCCCATGAGCTGGGTGCATCGTTCTGAGACAGAGATGAAAACAATGTATTATCCTCCTCTGGGTAGAGAGTTGAGATGACGAACTCCAGATGACTCTCTTGTGTAATGCGGTGTGAAATAAGATCTGTTGAGTTGGACGTGCATGTGGATGAGCACGGGTGAACGTGATCCTAGTGGCTGAGCATTAGTGAGTGTGGTTCTCCTATGAGACACAGTGAGATATATATATGTACATCCCTATGGATGTGCCCCTAGTGGTTGAGCACTAATGGTTGTATGATATCCCTTGCTATATTGTTCAAGAGTCAGACTTACATCTAACCCCAATTGTAATGTAAAGGGTACAAGTCGGCCCCACCTTAATGTAAAAGATAATTAATCTAGTAATTATTAATTATATTGTGAGTTATTGAGGTCGGCCCTATTGTGCCAATAGACACTTATGTTGACAGGTTCATTCTAATATAAGTAAAGTTAAAATCCCCATTGAGGATAAATATATTAAGTGTGAGTTTGGAAATTTCAGCAAGTACATATACTTGGGAAAAGTGCGCACCTCTCTTGGGCGCTAGTCTTCTAGGGTTTGTAAGCACCCTTTTGTGTGCTAGGTTTTCTTGGTGGTGGAGGTATTTCTCTTGAAGAATATAGCAAAGGATTGACTGGGTTTTCTTCCCTTGTTGAGAAGGGTTTCCTAGGATACTTCTTGTGTACTTGTGCATGGTGTTTCTTCTTGTGATCATGGTTGTTGCAACAAAATTGTTTATGGTTTAAGTAAAATGATAAAACGGAATAAACTTCATGCTTAAACATTGCCTATTGAAAAATCAACATGGTTTCAGAGCATAGGTCTTAAAGAACCCATTGCACAAGCATCTACCAATCATGTTCTCATTTATGCAGAACTGTACGGCCCTCCTAGGGTTTCTAGAAAATCCGTACGACCCTCCTTTATGAGGTGTTCCAGCCATTAATACTTGGACATTGGGGATGAAATTTGGATAGGATGGTACGGCCTCCTTCAGTGCACCTCCAGAAGATCTTAAAGTGAAATTCTGAGAATTTTTTATTTTTGGCCCTAGGGTTTCTAGGGTTCTGCAAATTTCTGTAGATTTAGGGTTTTTAGGGTTTCTGCAGCTCTTTGAAGAAGCCTTCAAGATTACCTTTGTTCTTCTAACTTTCAAGGCTTATTGTTGGCATTCATAAGCCCAAAAAAACCTAAGGTTGCTAGCCTATCCTAGCTGTTAAGTTTTCTAGCCCAATTGACAAGGGTTTGTGAAGAATCTAAAATTATGATGAACAGAACTATGATGGAAGATAAGCTTGATGAATCAAGCAACTTTAAGTTATTGGAAGACAAGACTTTAGAGGAAGACTTATTGTAGGTGATACAAAAATGTGACATTGTGACTACCTTCTTCATGAAGATGTCAAAGGACAGAAATCATCTAGGTGTCATTAGAGAAATAATATCAGCACCCTCAGGTATGCGATTGTATATATATTATGTGTATCATTGTCATGAGGGTAATTGCAGGAGAAAGGAACCTTTTGTTAAATTCATGGATCCAGAGAGATATCAATGCATTCAGAGGAACAACACACTGGAAGTGAAGACTCCAAGTTTGATTGTTGTAATTGTCATCCTCTAACCTATAGTTCTAAATTTTGCTACATTACAAGTAGGTATTGTAGTTGTGACAACAATACTTAAATTGTTTTGATTCTAGAGATGTACTCATTATTCTCCTATAGGAGATATTCTTGTTTTGGTTCCTCTTGTTTTCTTGTTTCAGACAGGTTAACAATAAAGGAAGATGTTTATCCTTCAGAGGGAGTCACTTGAATCAGAGGGATTCAAAACTATTTGAGAAAGAGAAAGAATAGAACCATCATTGAGGCAACCAATGCAATAATGCATGATCATAATACTTCTATGATTCAATGGGCAGAAGCATGCATGACACAGTATGTTAGCACAATAATTCTCATCTAGAAGAGGCCTAACTATTAGAGTTTTGGATTTTTTCTAAATACCAGTTCCCTCGGTGGTAAAATACACTACCTCTTTGCACTGCCGAGGCATCTAAGTAAAGGGGGTTTGATATCATGAAAGGAAATTAATTACTCTGCACATGTTCAAGATTGAAGGCGTTGTGTTTTTTACAATGCTACCTAAACCAACACACAGACACAGCACAATGGCGCTACCTATAGGCGCTGCGTAATATTCTGGAAGAAAATGAATTGTGCATAGTTATTTTACCAATTTTGAGTCATTAACTTAAAACTTTAATTGTGAACAATTGAGAAGGTATTTTTGAAAATTGGAGGAGGTTTTTGTTCATAAAATTCCAAATAAAAAAAACCTCTCTCAGTTTTTCAAAATGTGTTTTTTTTTTAGAGATATTGGATATAGAAGTAGGCACTGCATACTCTGCACAGTGGCGCTACATACTAATTTCCTGTAGTGGTCACAGTTTTCATATTCGCCTTGTTGGGAGGTTGCCACATGTCAAGGAAGGTTTGAATGACTTCTCAAGGATCAGTTAGATGTCAAGGGGCACCTGCACCTAATATTTATCTCTAGCAAAGGCCTCATGCATGAGGCGGAAACAATTTATTAATGACTTCCAACAAATTCCTGAAAATCAGCAGTTTGTTGGATTTTTGTCTCTTTGACCATTGCCACCTATCTCCAAGGATTAGAATCCAATGGAGGAGATGGGATTTGACCTCCTTAGGTTATTTGGATGCTATTTTCTATTTAAGGAGGGAGAGATATCTTGGAGAGGGGTTGGATTCATGAGCAAGAGAGATGAGAGAGTTGTAGGAGGCACTTTGCCTGTGATCATTGTAACCCTGAGGGGCTTTTGTTTTTGTAAATATTTTTGTTATTGAAGGTTCATGATATATGTGTTATCAGATTGTATCTCTTGTTTTCTTTCCCAATTTGTCTTCTTACTTGAATGAA
Source organism: Picea engelmannii (assembly GCA_009831015.1). Lineage (NCBI taxonomy): Eukaryota > Viridiplantae > Streptophyta > Pinopsida > Pinales > Pinaceae > Picea > Picea engelmannii. The sequence continues at coordinate 181,219 of ML798435.1, forward strand.
TTGTACACCTTGAGGATCATGGTTGCTTTTGATTAATGGATTCTTGAGCATCTGAGGATCTGATGTATTTTGCCTATTAGTCATTGTTTATATTCAAGTAACTTGAATTCATTTATGTATAGAGGATCTCTGCCGTATGGATGTTCTTCTTTGTGTTATATTTTTCTTCCTCTATTCAATAAACCTTTATCTAATATGCATATTGATTGCATTTAATGAGCAGGGTGTTTGCTTGACTCCATAGCCCAATGGTCCATCATTGATTTATAGCAGCTTACTGTCCTTCCCCTTCCTTGTTTTCTTCTTCTTAATCCACAAAACCAATCAAGCGTTTTTATTTCTATGTTACCAAGCTTACTCTCATTTGTAGTCTGGGAGTGACTCTTGGAGTGATAACATAATTCGCTTCGTTGATGGGGACGGAGATGAATGATAAATCTTCCCTGGGAGAACGACATTGATCAGATCCAGCTTTTGATGGTGAACAAGGGCTGGTCACATAATCAGGACTGCATCATTCAGCTGGCAACTCCACTTGAATCCATTCCATGAAGGAAGATCATGTTGGCGACTTCACTGATACAGGACAGTCATAGCCATGGAAGCTATCTTGGCTTGGAGGTTTGCACCTTTCAATTTTTCAGCTATTCCTGGTTTTTCTAATCATGTGCCTTCCTTCTTAGAATGCGCAGATTTTATGCCTTTATTTTGTGGAGATGAAGGGGATAACCCTACCCAACATCTCATAGATTTTCATCAGTGCATAGATCGGTTAAATGTCTATCATGAAGATGATCTCATGAAGGTGTTCTTATACTCATTACATGGTGATGCTCGAAGGTGGTGGTATCATTCACTCCCTGTTGCCAGCATATCTTCGCTGCAGGAATTTCATGCAGCTTTCAATAAGCATTTCAGTAGGTACTACTCTTCTGACAAACTTCTTGAAGGATGTTGTGAAAAATACAAGCTTTATATTCAGCAGGAAGTAGAGTCTTCTTCATATGATGAGCTTAGTAATGATCCGATTGAAAGTGAAAGTGAAGATGAAACTGAGTTTTCTAATGAAGATGTGCATGAAAAATTTTCTCCTTCTAATTCCTGAGAAGAAGACTTTCATGGAATGATTGATGGTTGTACTAATGATTGCATGGATTCAGATCCATTAAATCATGTAGCTTATGCATCTGATCCCGTTGTTTTACATGAAGAAACTATTGTAGAAAATGATCTTTCTCCTTTCCTGCAAGAGGTTTCCCATCCTTTGTTAGTACTTGAGATTGAAGAAGAAGATCAGGAGATTGATCATCTTTTTATGCAAGAAAAGGGCATGCTTGATTCACCTATCTTTGATGAATATTCTGATGAAGGAGAGCAGATCTCTTTTGTCGACGTGAAGAGCAACCCACCAGTTTATGACAGCTATGAATCAGATGTTGATGAAGAACAACTCTGTATAGAAATCAGCCATCCGGAAACTCCCACAGCAGACATTCAACAGTCACCTTCTCAAGTCAGTGAGACTGCATGTATTGTGTTGGAACCTAGATCTATAGAAGACACCAAACAGTTTATCATCAACAATGAAGCTAGCATACAGTCCTATTCATATTTGCAAGCATCCAAAGGTGGCAGCCATGATCAGCATGAGGATATGCAGAGACTTTCGGATCTTCAATTGAAATAGCAACAAGAGGTATTTGTTTTCAGTCTTATAGATCCATTTGTTAATTATCTCGAGTCTCTAAGCAGCTTGGATGTCAGATCACTTTTGTCAATTGAAGGATGGTTGGCCTGCTCTTTTGAAATGCATTTCTGTATTCTTTGGTTTCCTACATTGATCATTTACGGATCAAGATGCTTACCAATCAGTCAGATGCTTGTATGGATTCATTGGAAGCATGCTTTTACCTAATCTGAAGTAGCACACTTGATTAGAGTAGAAGTAGGAAGAAATAAGCTCATTTTTTAGCATTTCCTTTTTGTCAGTTTTCATCATACAGTCATATCAGCTTCAAATAAGGAACATAGGTGCTTTCGAGTACAGAGGTTTTCTGGGCCAGAGTTAAAGATGGACAAGGCACAGGTCTACAAGTTATTGGCAGCTCGCGGGGAGCATGCCATCCCCCATGGAGCCTACGTTAGCACGAGAATTCTCATCTAGAAGAGGCCTAACTATCAGAGTTTTGGATTTTTGCTAAATATCAGTTCCCTTAGTGGTACAATACACTACTTCTTTGCACTCCCAAGGCATCTAAGGGGGTTTGATATCATGAAAGGAAATTAATTACTCTTCACATGTTCAAGATTGAAGGCGTTGTGTTTTTTACAATTCTACCTAAACCGACACACAGACGCAGCACAGTGGCGCTACCTACAGGCACTGCGTAATATTCTGGCAGAAAATGAATTGTGTAGAGTTATTTTACCAGTTTTGAGTCATTAACTTAAAACTTTGATTGTGAACAATTGAGAAGGTATTTTTGAAAAATGGAGGAGGTTGTTGTTCATAACATTCCAAATAAAAAAAGCCTCTCTCGGTTTTTCAAAATATGTTTTGGTTTGAGAGATATTGGATATAGAAGTAGGCGTTGTGTACTCTGCACAGTGGCGTTGCGTACTAATTTCCTGTACCAGTCACGGTTTTCATATTCTCCTTGTTGGTAGGTTGCCACATGTCAAGGAGGGTTCGAATGAATTCTCAAGGATCAGTTAGATGTCAAGGGACACCTGCACCTAAGATTTAGCTCCAACAAAGGCCTCATTCATGAAGTGGAAACAATTTATTAATGACTTCCAACAAATTCCTGAAAATCAGCAGTTTGTTGGATTTTTGCCTCTTTGACTATTGCCACCTATCTCCAAGGCTTAGAATCCAATGGAGGAGATGGGATTAGACCTCCTTAGGTTGTTTGGATGCTATTTTCTATTTAAGGAGGAAGATATCTCTTGGAGAGGGGTTGGATTCATGAGCAAGAGAGATGAGAGAGTTGTAGGAGGCACTTTGCCTGTGATCATTGTAACCCTGAGGGGATTTTGTTTTTGTAAACATTTATGTTATTGAAGGTTCATGATATATGTGTTATCAGATTGTATCTCTTGTTTTCTTTCCCAATTTGTCTTCTTACTTGAATGAATTATACACCTTGAGGATCATGGTTGCCTTTGATTAATGGATTCTTGAGCATCTGAGGATCTGATGTAATTTTCCTATTAGTCATTGTTTATATTCAAGTACCTTGAATTCATTTATGCAGAGAGGATCTTTGCCTTATGGATGTTCTTCTTTGTGTTATATTTTTCTTCCTCTATTCAATAAACCTTTATCTGATATGTATATTGATTGCATTTAATGAGCAGGGTGTTTGCTTGACTCCATAGCCTAATGGTCCATCATTGATTTACAGCAGCTTAATGTCCTTCCCCTTCCTTGTTTTCTTCTTCTTAATCCACAAAACCAATCAAGCATTTTTATTTCTATGTTACCAAGCTTACTCTCATTTGTAGTCTGGGAGTGACTCTTGGAGTGATAACATAGTATATGCCCAGAACAAGAGTCTTCGATAGACTTTAAAAAACATAAATACCGAAGAAGCCTTCACTGGAGTGAAGCCTGAGATTGACCACTTCATGATATTTGGGTGCCCGGTGTATTTTCATGTACCCAAAGAGAAGAAGTCCAAGCTAGACCATTCAGGGAGAAAAGATACATTTATGGGATAACATTGAATCTTCGAAGACATTCCAGATCTACATCCATGTTCAGAGACAGATTGAGACAAGCATAGATGGTGTTCTTGAAGAAGAGATAGCCTTTCAAAGATCCAAATAATCTTAGATGGAGCTTGACAGTGAGACAATACCTTCTCCCCCTTTAGTAGTTCAGAGGGAGACAAAAATTATTCCATTTGATCCAGTTGCTCCAGTTGATATGTTTAGAGATATTGCAGTAGGGCATAAAAGGTCTTCCTAGGCTCACTCTGTAGGAGGCAGAGAAACATACAAGCCTCTCAAGGCACATCCCAAGAGAACAAAGAGATTTTTCGAGCTACTCTTCAACCATGAGCCACATCATTGATTCTGAGCCTTATTGTCATAGAGAAGCGACAAGTGAACAAGTATGGAAAGATGTCATAACAGAAGAATACCAGTATATCTTAAAGAATGATGTATGAGACATTGTTCCAAGACCAGAAGGGAAATCTATGGTGACTTCTAAATGGATCCATAAAATCAAGCATGCAGTTGATGGAAGTGTTGAAACATACAAACCGATATCTATGGCCAGAGGATTCTCACAAGCAAAGGGAGTGAACTATGATGAGACATATTGATCCAGAAGACCAATGCACTTTCACCCGCACTACCATCCATGAGTTGGAAACTACATCAGATAGATGGATTCTTGATGAGTTTGGGTTTCAGCAAAAGAGTTGCTAATCCAAACCTATATTACCACATTGGTGACGAAAGCCTGATTTTGATGACTTATTCAGGAAGTCGTGTTGTTGGATACAAGCAAGCCTCGACTTCTAATTTCTAGATGAAGGATCTGAGTATGATGCACTACTTCTTGGGACAAGAAGTATGACATAGGACCAATGAGACTTTTCCTAAGTCAAGGAAAATATACAATGGAGATATTTAAAAAAAAAAAGTTCAGTATGACGGAATGAAAATCCATGTCTACACCGATGGTGACAGATTTGACAAAAAATAAATGATGATGATTCAAACGAGATTGATCCACATATATACCAATGATTGATTGGATCATTGATGTATCTGGTTAACACCGGACCTAATATGTGTTATGCAATGAATGTGCTTAGTCAATCCATGAGTCAATCGAAACAGACTCACTGGATAGCAGTAAAGCATGTATTGAGATATATACGAGGCAAAATTAGATATGGTCTGAGATATGACTCCAGTGTGAACTTGATTTTTCATGATATGCCGATACAGATTGATCAGAGAGTACAATGAACCAGAAGAGCACATCTAGTTGTTGTTTTACCATGAAGTTTTCCATGGTTTCTTGATGCAGCAGAAAACAAAGCTTTGTGACCTTGAGTACCACAGAAGAAGAGTATATGGCATTGAGTGTGCGAAACAATGTGGCTTCTGACATAATTATTTGATCATGAGATGGATCCTATTATTACTTGTGATAACCAGAGCTGTGTGAAGCTCCCTGAGAACCCTGTGTTTCATGATAGATCGAAACACATTGAGATAAAATTATCATTTTTAGAGACATGATGCAGAGGAAAGCAATACACGTGCAATACCTTCGTACACATGAGTAGATTGAAGACATCTCCACCATATTGACTTGGTGAAGAATACCTCTCTAGTTGAGAGGGGGTGTTGATGAACTACAACCAAGACAAAGTTCAAGTACTTTCATGCGAGACTTGGCCTGATGGAGAATGCCTCCCTAGCTGAGAGGGAGTATTGATGATTACAGCTACATGAGACATCCTCTAGGACATGGACCTGAGAGAGAGCCCCTAAGATGGGTGTGTGGTTCCTATCTGAGACAGAACTGGAACGTAGTGATGGCCTCCTCCTTACAGAGAGTTGAGAATAACTCCATATGGTTCTCCTATGTAACGCAGTGAGAAAGAAGATCTGTTGAGTTAGACATACCTGTGGCTGATCACAAGGTGAACGTGTGAATTCCCATGAGTTGGGTGCATCGTTTTGAGAAAGAGATGAAAACGGTGTATTAGCCTCCTCTGAGCAGAGAGTTGAGATGATGAACTCCATATGACTCCCCTATGTAATGCATTGGGAAAGAAGATCTATTGAGTTGGATGTGCCTGTGGATGAGCACAGGTGAACGTGATCCTAGTGGTTGAGCACTAGTGAGTGTGGTTCTCCTATGAGACACGGTGAGATAGAGATATGGACATCCCTATGGATGTGCCCCTAGTGGTTGAGCACTAGTGGGTGTATGATATCCCTTGCTATATTTTTCAAGAGTCAGACTTACCTGTAACCCTAATTGTAATGTAAAGGGTACAGGTCAGCCCCACCTTAATGTAAAAGATAATTAATCTGGTAATTATTAATTATACTGTGAGTTATTGAGGTCGGCGTTGTTGTGCCAATAGACATTTATGTTGACAGGTTCAGTCTAATATAAGTAAAGGTAAAATCCCCATTAAGGATAAATATCTTAAGTGTGAGTTTGGAAATTTCAGCAAGTACATCTACTTGGGAAAAGTGTGCACCTCTCTTGGGCGCTGGTCTTCTAGGGTTTGTAAGCACCCTTTTGTGTGCTAGGTTTTCTTGGTGGTTGAGGTCTTTCTGTTGAAGAATATAGCAAAGGATTGGCTAGGTTTTCTTCCCTTGTTGAGAAGGGTTTCCCAAGATACTTCTTGTGTACTTTTGCATGGTGTTTCTTCTTGTGATCTTGGTTGTTGCAACAAAATTGTTTATGGTTGAAGTAAAATTCTAAAATGGAATAAACTTCATGCTTAAACCTTTCCTATTGAAAAATCAACACCCAAAACAATATTAGATCAAAAAACCTTGTCCCTAACATCTTGGATCCGAAGTGATCATGCTCTGATACCAAATGAAAATAAACAAAAGTGTAGAATACGCTTCCTACACTAACCAATAAGAGAAGAATGCACAAAACAATTTAAACAAACAGTTGCAAATGATAAGCATAAAAGAAATGAAAGAAATGGTGAACCATTGCACAATGATTTCCTAGGGAAAACCCTTACGAGGGAATAACAAAATCCACTCTAAAGAATGCTCAATGTGCCACTAAATGGTTATAATACATCAGAGAGTCTATGTGCTCTCAACAAGTGTTCAACAATAACATAAGGATTCCAAAAAAAAATTGGCATCTTAACAATAAGTTAAAATTCAAACATTGTTTTCCTCCAACCCTAGCATTCAATAAACATACACAACAAAACCATAAATCATTTATGGTTTTCCAATTCTACATGTTGGAAACCACCAACGATTAATTGGTCAACTATTGTTTCTTAGAATTCATTGCCTCCTAGTGATTTGCATTTATTTCCTACCACTACTCAACATTTATTCCATATTATTGTTTAGCATTTATTCACTGCTACTACTCAAAAATCATTACCTTCTCTACTACAAGACTAGTGTATGACACACATATACCAACAAGGACCTACAAGAATCAAGGGTACATATGCTTCAAGATTTTAATTCGCAAGTCTTATAAGAAATTGTGCCTTAGATAATTGTAGTATGTAAAAGAACCACAGGAAATTGGCTGTGCTCCCTTGTTATATCTTGTAACATTCTTCATATAAATAAAGTAGAGGTATCCACCTTGGGTGTCACCTATACACATTTATTGTGGTCTCTTTACTTGGATGAATGTTATGATATTTAAAATGCGTTGTGTTGGCTAAGATTTGTTGAATAATTGAATAAGTATAAAAGTAATGTTGAGATGTTTTAGGATCATAGTTGAATGAACTTGATTGCATTGAACTTGATTGCATTGAACTTGGTTGCATATCTAACATATTGTAACTTAAAGCAAAGTTATGGATAGACCTTAAGTGAAAATGCATAGTCTATTTGTAGTAAGCATAAGCTGACCAAGCACTTGTGGCCGAAGCAAGTGCAGTGTAGTGCCACATGACCGAAGATGACGAAAAGAAAAATTTCAAGCAAAATTGAAAGTCTAACTTGAAGAACTTCTAAATTAACTTTATAATCTTTTAAAAGATGTTGAATATTATCTTCAAGAAATGTTGAAGATAGTTATTACCCTCCCCACTAAGATTCAAATTCCACTTTGTGACATATTCGTTCTTGGTGCACTGATTGATAATGAGAAGTCTATGATTTACTCATGAGTTTACCTCACCTTGTGCAATGAAAAACTAAAAAAAAAAAAATCTTTAAAAATACATTTTTTTCCTTAAATTTTTACACTTAGAAAAAATTGATTTCCAAAGAAAATCATCTTAATTTATCACTAAGATAAATATTTTTAATATACCAAAT
>ML798435.1:191877-259904 GCA_009831015.1 Picea engelmannii
TGGTATTGTTCCAATGAGAGGGGCAATATATATATGGTATATATATAGAAGCCTTTGGTATTGTTCCAATGAGAGGGGCAATATATATATGGTATATATATAGAAGCCTTTGGTATTGTTCCAATGAGAGGGGCAATATATATGGTATATACTGCCCAGAATATTCAGATGGAGGGCAGTTCAACCATCAGCCACAACAGATGCTGGTAATATTTTTGAACCTGTGACCTATGGTCTCTTATTTAGGTGGATGGTTCAACCAATTGAACCAACTCTTGGACGTTTTAGATATAGTATATATTATATATAAATCAGGTATATTACATGATTGTAACCAACCCTTGAAGGTAAATACCCTCATATCTATAACCCAAATCAACAATTTGGAAAACACAAAATAATAGCTCAAACAAGAACAATGATGCATGTATGTAGTCCCCGAGGTGTAGGACAGTCGGTGACGGAGTGTGTTGTTAAGTCACTCCGTGATGTTAAAGTCACCGGTTCGAAACCTGCGGGGACAAAAAATCCAACCATGTTAAGGGTTGGTGTGGCTCAGGCCGGGTGCGATCCCCGGGTGATTTTGACGGCTTAGATGCCCCTGAGTCGCGGTTTCTCAGCCACAGGTTAATCGCAGGTCCTGCACAAATTAACAAACAAAAAAAATGATGCATGTATGTAAGCTCAAACAAATAGCTAACCAGTCATTAACTTGGAAGCAATCCAAATGCTACCTCTAGGCCAGTATAGGAGGCTACTAGATTAGAGATATGGACAATTTGAATTTTTTTTTTGTCAGCGCATTCATTATATATCATCTTTTTCATTCCCTTTGATTAATTTATTCAGTGGTCGGTTGTCAATCTAGTTAGTTGTCTGCAACTTCGAAGGCTACAAGTTGTCGGCTTTTAAGATCTTCATATGCTATGAATTGTTTCCTTTATTTGTTCTCGGTGTTAGCACTTGGTAAATTGTTGGGCTGAAGAGCAACGAACTACCAAGGTAACCTGCAGACCAACTTTAAGACTGGAAACTAGCCTTTCCAATCTAAAGAGGGATCTCTCTGAGACCTAGTCTCTGATAGATAATGACTTTGGATTGTCGGCTAGATTTATATGTTTGAGAAATGTTTCTGGTTTCGCTGGCAAGGAATTACAGAACTTTGGGCTATGCAGTCAACCTCTTGAAAACGAGAGAAATCAATGACTGGTAAAGGAAACTTTGAGAGGATAAAGGCTAAATAGGAAATGGTCTTTCAGTTTAAATGTCGTCGTGTATGGCAGAAGAAGGAGGACATAAAGCAAACCAGAGCACCATTAAAGATGAATTCTAACTGACTTAGAAGAGAACACAGAGTTTAAATGGTTAAGTCTAAAGCACCGCATGATGAATTTTAAACTCGTCAAACATTCCAATTTAAACAAAGGGAATAGACATGAATTTACAAGAAACAGGAAGTACATACATAGATAGGATCACAATACATCAAACCACCACCATTAGAATCTTTTCATCAAAGCTTCAGGACCTCTACATTGTTATTTCTATTCAGATTCAAAGATTACATTCAAGAGTCTTATGTCTACACTACTTTGACAACCTCGCTTACATCGAAAAGATACAATATATAGAAAACTTATGCCCTCTCGGGCTGCTATGCCTCGAACTACTTTCCCTTAGAATTTCGGATTCGGTTACTTCCTCCCCAGACAACCCTTTCAATAGAGTTTACCAAAAATAGAAACCTGACTGCACCCAATCATAACATAACCGACACCTTTGTCTCAATCATTTGGTCATGAGTAAGATTCGGTCATCAGGTTGTGATAAATCGGTGTTTTCTTTCACAGGGTGCCTGAGTAATCGAGCGCACTGTTGGAAACTCTGTTACCTTGTATAACGAGCTCTAGTTTCTATTGTGCGATCACTGGCTATAGCATGCACGAGGCGAGTTGGTGTAGCGAACGTCCATTTGTGATCGCTCGTGCAACTCCATGTGGCAGCAACGGTTGGGAGGCCATGCATCTCTTCCAAACTGGCATGTGTTTCACTTATACTTTCCCTCCTCAGTAGGTAAGTTTACAGCATTTGTGCGATGAATATTCACCGCGCTGGTGTTGCGTCGGACTTCTTGTTACCGAAAGGAAACAAGATATGCGGGGAGAAAGATTCCATGACATGATAAAAAAAAGACAAAATGGGGTTGTCACACCCATGCCTCCGGCCTCAGTTGCAACCTTAAAACTCTGAGTGTTTTTCTAAGAGACCAGTTCCATTTGTTCAGATTCTTCGCCTGTCTCCACAAGACCGCATTTCCTTTTAGTTTTGCTTGAGCGCTGGCAAGAGTCGCACGAGCGTTATCCATGGCTGGTCTGCATTCCTTGAAATGCTCTCTGATTCTTTCTTCTGACACCCTATGTTCCTCCCATAGCTGGATAATTACGTCTTGTGCCTCTCTGAGCTATCTTTTGAGCCAATTTACATTCCCTGCTCGACTCTGTGACGTTGGCGTTTCAATAGTCATTTATGCCAGTTGTCTTCTTAATTCTATGTTTTCTTGATACAGTTCGGCGATAGTGAGTTGCACTTTCTTCAGTTGCTGCGACGACTTCTGAACATTCATGTTTTCATCTCCTGACTTCCTCTACCTTTCACCAATTCCCATGCTTGAACCTTCAATAGGCTCCAGCCGAATGGTGCGCATGAGTAATCTCTCGGCAACAGACTGGGTGTGCAATTCACTGGGAGCTTGGATCTCCTCGGACTTCTTAATCGACCTTGGCCTCCCTCTTTTCTGGGGTGTTGGTTGGTGGGATGATGAGTCTTTTATTTCCTTTCCCTTTCCTGTGACATCTTCCCTTCTCGCCCTTGCACTGTGGAATAATGTTTCCCTAGCAGATAAAGGAATGTCTCCTTTGGGGTCTCTAGGGATGTCATCAGAAATAAATTCCAGTCTATGTTCAAACGTCTCAATTCTTTAACCACCAATAGCTTGATTAATGAAAAATGGGATAAATTGTTCCCCGGTTGGTCAGCCTTGGCCTGGACGTTGTCTGCCATCTTTTCCAAGAATCGATGCAAGAAGAAAGGTAGATTCATAGTTTTTTTCCCTATGAAGTGCATAAGTAGCCTGATGTGATATGGGTACACTCTATCAAACCTTCCTTCACATGTGAAAAATATTTTGATTACCTTTAGGAGCTTTTGGAAAGGCTCCCGGAGGTATTGGCTTGGAACGTCGGCTTCAATTTTCTCATTTAGACAGTTGGGCTTGATAAAGTCTTTATAGCACAAAATGTCTAAAGGCATGCATTTAAACCATTTTTCACCGCGCGGATGGATCTCCGTCGCAGCTGACAAATTTTCCTTCGTCACTTGGAAGGTGATTCCTGCAATGGTCGCGTGGAATCTAGTAAAATTGAGGGCGAACTGCTCAGCCAACTTCGCATTGTACCCTTTGATCTTTTCACAAAAGTGCATACATCTGACCTGTTCAAAAGATGCCCTGATTTATGGATCTTCGTTTATTAATTCCAGGTCTTGAGGCTCAGACCTCACGGCCCTGCCACTTCTTTCCTTCTTTCTTATGCTTTGGGATGTTGCCATGATGTCAGTATATATTTGTCTCACGCGCGCAGTAATGAACAGTAACACCCTCTTTGTGTGGCAAATAAGAATGATGGACTTTGCAGAGACTGTCAGAAAGGCAGTCACAGAAACTTTTCGGCGCAGTGGGGAAACTCAACGCGGTGGAAAACAAAAACGGGAGGCTTGTCACTGTAGGAAATCGTGACAAAAAATTTTGGCGCGGTAGAAAAGTAATGGGAGACTTGTCATGAGACAAAGAATTTATGTGCATTGAGAAATTCAGCATGATGGGAGGAAATTCCAAAGAAGAAAGGCTAACCACGAGAAGAAATAACGTCCAACACGCTAGTTTGCAGCGAACTCCAACAGAGTTTAAACAATGACTGAAAACGATAAAGGAGACACGGAAACTTGAATCAACAGACTTACAATACGAAGGACGACAATCATCTTTCACACAACGAAGGGCTCTAGAGCATGCATAAAAAACCGTAGACAACGCACAAATCTGGAAAGTAGAGGAGAGGGATGCAGGGTGGCCATTATTTATACTTGAATGGGTAAGGAATGGAATCATGGAAGAGGACGATAAATCCATTGCGATGAGAAGTTTGGAAGCAGGTTCAAGATTTGCACAGCAAACTCGTGTGACGGGTACACTTTGAAGTGTGCAAAGTACAAATGATAAGAGCGACAGAGTATACATGATAGGAGCATCGTGATTTTTCACCTTTATGACTTCATAATTAGGTGATGATGTTCGTTATATCTTTCGACGTGACCTTTATCCCAACAACTTGCCTCGATCTCTGGCACGTAAATTCCCCTTTTCTGACAGGACTCGATCTCTAGGGAAAGGGACCTTTACAAGTCGCACATGACTAATCATTACGCCCTTTCCCGACTCCAAAGGCCATACCCGCTACTTGCTGATTTCGACCCACTCGTTATTCAGTCCCTGAGCTCACACACTTTGACACACGAACTACGACTCATCTAGGACTAACTCTAACTGAAAAAATCACAGTGCTAATAGTTGGCTCTAATGGGGATGTTATCCTCCCAGTGAGGTGGCAAAGAAAAATAGACCAGGTTCCCGACCATTGAGTTTTATTTGACTTAAAGACTCTAAAATGATGAAACAGACTCATCCCAGATCTCCTTGACCTAGCTATGACCAGACTCAACATAAACTTAAGGCCTTCACTTCGAGCTTCAATTTTTTGCTGACTATTGACTTGAAATGCTTTCTCTGAAAATAGAAATGGTTATTTACAATGACATGAAAGACTAAAAAAAACTTGCTAAACCAGATAATGTTTGAGGAACCTGCCATTCACAAGCCTCCCACCAGTGAGATCTCCATTAAGTTGTTGCAACAATAGGCATTGTTCCTGTGATACGCGGAAATCCTGAATGGCCCCATCCAAAGATGATCAAACTTCCCATTCCTCCCTTTATCTTCATTTCTAGTGTCCCACTTTAGTACCAAATCATTCACCTTGAAATCCTCCTCTTTGGTGTGTATGTCGAAAATTCTTTTCATTATGTCTTGGTGTAGCTATGATTTGTTGAAGACATGTTCTCTCATTTGTTGTGCATGGACCAATTGGTTTATTCTACTTTGAGCGTTGTTTGGTTCAGCTTCTTTCTCTTGCAGCAGTCTCCTCACTGACAATCCCAATGAGGTGGGAAAAACTGCCTCTGTACCATATACAATTTGGAAAGGTTATGTGGAGATGGAATTTTTAGTGGGGATTATGTCGGCCCATAGCGCATAGATAAGATTTTTGTGCCAAGCTTTCTTGTTGTCTTGCAGAAGCTTCTTAATAATCTTGGTCAAACTTTTGTTAGATGACTCTGCCAATCCATTACCCTATGGGTAAGAAGTTGTGGAATGGCCCAGAGTTATGTTGTAATTACTGCAGAATTTATCCATCTTCTTAGACTTGAATGTCGTTGCATTGTCGGTGATTATCTTGACTGGACAACTGAATCTAGATAAGATATTACTCTCTAAAAAATGAATGATAATTGTGTCAATAGATTTCCTGGTTGGTACCACATCGATCCATTTGGTGACGTAGTTTGTGGCCGCCAGTATCCACCTATGTTGAGTTGAATATGGAGGATGAATTTCTCCTATAAAATCTAGACCCCATTGCATAAAAGGTTCTTCCACAAAGATAGGTTTTAAAGGCAAGGATTGTTGCTTTCTTTTCCCATCAAAGATCTGGCATTCATGGCAGCTGGAAACTTCCTTGTATACATCCGAAAAAATACTCGGCCAATAGAACCCCGCCCTCAATGTTTTGTGAGTAGTGGTCTTCCAATAATGATGCCCCCTACAATCTCCTTTGTGAAACTCCTTAATAGCCATCTTCATATCTTCCTCCAGCAAACAATTTAGTAAGATCCCACTTGGATCCTTCCAATACAGAGAATTTTCCAGAATGCAAAACTTAGCTGCTTTCAACTTCAAAAATATGGCTTTGGTTTTGCTCAATCCTGGAGGAGCTTGCAAATTTCTTAACACGTAAATAATGTCAGTGTACCTAGGAGAATCAATGAACTTTTGAGATACTTGCGAGACCACTTCTTCTTATGGATTTTTCGACAGATCAGCAACAAAATTGATTCCCAAAACTTCAAAATTTGATTGTGCCATTAATTTTGCGATCCCCTGACCCTTAATTAGCTTTGTAGGATTTATTTTGAGGTCATACTCCAACATTACTGTGATCCATTTGCCCCTTATCCCTTTAGGATCAGGTTGAGTCAAGATATCCTTTACAGAGTTGCTAGGCACATAAGAAATGTCATGGGAATGCAATATATAAGTTCTGAATTCCTTTAGGGCCTTCACCAAGGCATATGCTTGTTTTTCCATGATGTCATACCTTAGTGGGGAGTCTCTCAATGTCCTGCTAAAATAAGCTATGGGATTTTCAAAGTTTTGCTCATCCTTTTGTAACAAAACGCCAGAGATGGTCTGTTCTGAGGCAAAGGAAAATAAGATAAGGTCATTTGCAAAATTCAAGTTGGCTAACACTGGAGCTTTGGTCTGTGCCACCTTAATATATTCGAACAACTTCCTAGCTTCAAGATTCCATTTTATTTCATTACCTTTCCTGAGCATATTTGTGATGTGATTTATAATCTCAACCAAGTTGGGAATGAACCTTCTCAGAAAAAATATCTTTCCTAGGAAAGACTGCACCTCTTTTTTGCTTCTAAGAGTGTCAATCTTCAGAATTCTTTCCACTCTGTTGGGGTCTATTTTTATGCCTTTCTTTGAAATGATGTGTCCAAGCAATTTTCCTTCTTGCATCCCAAAGTTTGATTTTTTTGGATTTAACGAGATGTCAAACTTTCTACGTTTTTAGAAAACTTTCCTTAGATGTTCGAGATGTTGATCATCGGAATCCGAAAACACAGTGATGTCATCCAAGTAAATCACGATAAACTTATCCTTCTCATCGACAAAGGCTATGTCCATGGCCCTTTGGAAAGTCACTCCATCATTCATAAGCCCAAAAGGACTTTTTGCATACATGAAAGTACCCCAAGGTGTTGTAAAAGTTGTCTTCTATCGATCATTCGGGTACACCATGATCTGGTTATATCCGGAAAAACCATCAAGCATCAACATTTTTTGAGATCCAACCACCTTCTGCATGATGTAATCCATCTTAGGAAGTGGATAGTTTTCTTTGAGAGACACCATGTTTAGATTCTGAAAGTCCACGCACAATCTTATTTCACCACTTTTCTTCCTAACAGATACAAGGTTAGCCAGCCACTTGGAAAATCTTAAGGACACAATAATCTTAGCATCAAACAGTTTCCTTACCTCATTTTCAATCAATGGAAACAGCAAAGGGTTGATTCGTCTCAACTTTTGCTTGAAAGGTTTTTGATCCTCCTTGATGGGAATTACATGTTGAATTACTCTAGTTTCATAGACCTTCAAATCTTCATAACTCCATGCAAAGACATCAGGGAATTCTTTCATAAGGCTGATATAGATCTATTTGATTTTGGGACTGAGCGTTTTTTACAGTCTAATGATCTTAGGATTTTCTTGATTGCCAATGTTGAAATCCTCTATATCCTCATCGTTCGTAGTGATTTTAGGATTTCTGGCTACATCATTTTCGTCAAAAATCTTTTCTAATGGGACCAAACCTTTGGGGATAATGTTGTTTTTCATCTGCACTATATCCCTTCTAGCTATCTGGTTCTGAAAAATGTCATTGTTGTTGAACACAGTTGCGTCTTCATTTTCTTCACAACAGCACTCATCATCAATATTCACATTAGCAAATTCATCACTCATTTGGAGGAATCTCTCTACCTGTTTATCATCTTCAAACAATTGCCAATATTTAATGTTATTGGGTACTGCGAGCCTATGTTTGAATTCAATTTCATACTTCTTATTTGGAAAAATTGTAATTTTGAACACCGAAGCTGAAGTAGCCAAAGCATCTGCAATTTTATTTTGCCCCCTAGGAATCACTGACAAATTGTATTCTGAAAACTCTTCAAGGAGATCAAGCACTAAATTTCTATATGCTCTCAATCTACTTGGACTGATATATACCCTTTACCTAGTTAATGATGAGCTCGGAATCTCCATGTACAACTATCCTTCTAGCACCCAATTCCTTTAAAGTCTTCAAACCCAAAATCAGTGCCTCATATTCGGCCATATTATTGGTACAATCGAAAGAGAGCTTGTAAGAATAGAGTTTTGTACCCACTTTGGGAGGGTTAATCCACACACCAGCTCTTGATCCTTCCCTGTTGACAGCTTCGTCGAAGCTCATATTCCACATTTCATTTTCAGCGTTGTTTTTCTTATCTGTAATTTCCTCTGTTCGATGCTCAGTTTATCTTTGACAGTCTTGACAATTGTTGGCTTCCCTTCTTCAAAACTCAAGTTATTATAAAAAATAGAGGATCCAACTTCGGTGTCAATAGAGTAAATAGGATGATTATTTGGTTGGGTTTTGCTACTCACCATGTACTTGAGCAACACTTCTCTGTACAATCTCCTTTCTTGGCCAAAAACAAGGATAGTAGCATATGACATGTCCATCTGCAAGGTTCCCTTTAATTTTGCAGCCCAAGATCTAGATAACAGCATGCCGATTTTTGGGGGGATGTCGGCAACCACCACGTCCATGACTAGATTTTTCGATGGGATTTGAGACAATGATACGACCAAATCTTTCAATAAACCCAAGCATTTCAACTTCCTTGAGTCAAAAGAGAAAAGATCTTTATAAGGTCTTGTAACGTCCAAGCCTAACTCATCCATGACCACCTTGGGCATGAGATTATGTGATGTGTCTGAATCTAACATGGCATTATGTAAGGTTGTGTCATCAATTTTAAGGCTAACATAGAAAGGAGGAACATCATCAACATCACCACTTTCTTCTATGCATGGGCCAAACAAGATGGCAAGGTGGTCGTCTTGTATGTTCAAGGTGTAAGGAGCTTCTTCCATCTTTAACATTTTAATGATCTGATTTCTATACTCTCCCTTCTTGATCAGCTCATTAAACGGAACAGAGATTTTGATTTTAGCCATTTTGCTTTCAAAATTAAAAGGAGGAGGAGATTTTTCTACCTCTTTGACGATTGTTTCCTTTCTTTCCTCAGATGCTTTCTTCAGAGATTCTTCCTTTGATTTTCCTTTCTCCATTACATCCCTTACTGAATTATCTTTCTTCGGTTAGCTTGAAGAAGGAGTGTTCATCTGGAGTTCCCTTGTGGGATTCGTCTTCGGAAGCTCTGCAGGCACCTTTTTACTTCTGAGGTTATACTACTTCTGAAATTGCATAATAGCATTGTGGTATCCTTTCCTAAACTCTTTTGTTTCCGATAACAACATATCATCATTATTCGACATAAACTTGTCATTTGCATCCATAAATTTATCATGCTCTCCTTTTGTTAAGAACACGTATGTTTTTGTATCGTCGCAACAATGCATATGGTCTTGGATTATTTGATCAAAATCTTCATTTGCATAGTTGTTTTGGAAATGAGGTCTTATATGGTGATCACCTTGATCTCTCTGGTCTCTTTGCTTGATCTTTGGAACTAGGGCTCTTCTAAAATTTTGATTTCTAGGATGGAAATTGTTTTTCTCCCTGGTGGTAGGATTTTTCTCCACGGACATCCTTTCCATCATTCTTTCCATAGTCTTCATCATCAAGACAAATGTTTCATCTGATGATTGAGACGTAGAGGTTTGCGCTTCCCTTGGGGATTCTTCCCGTTTCTGTCAAAATTATGTTTGATCTTCCTCGATGCCATCAGATTTACTTTGAATTCAATCATGTCGCTCATCATATCATCTAATGAATTAGATCTTCTTTCTCTTAATAGCAAGGCAAAGTCACTGTCAAAAGAATCAGGATATCGAAGTTGGGCAGCTCCGGGAAGAGGTTTGACTTCTGTGGGAATTGTATTACAAACCTTCATGAATCTGGTCGAGAACTCTTGCCCTATTTCATTTGGTGATCTCTTTGTGTTATTGTACTGATTTAGTAATTGAAGAGGATTCTTTTTATCACCCCATCTGGCAAAAAATAGTGTTTCAAAAGTTGAAAAATCAAGGATGCTCTCTACTTGAAGGGCCTTGAACCATTTTCTGACCTCCCCTGAGAGACTCTGCACAAACAATCTCATTTTTGCATTCTCATGATCTACCTCTTCCAGGTCAACAAAACCATTAAACCAATCTAAGTGTTTTTGGGCTAAAGCATTTCCTTTGGCATCGTATAATTTAATTCTCTGATTATAATTCTGAGGAAAATCATGTAATTGGGTCGGCAAGGCAAGAGGGGTGAACATGTCGGCCATGACTCTAGGAGGGATTTGAACTGGCTGGATGGTCTGAGTGGGGATTATGGCAGTTCGCGGGGGGTTGGTTGGTATCAAAGATTGGAACTTTTTCTCATCAAAAATGATTTCATTCAAATATGATTATGATCTAGACCTGAATAGATTTTGTTCAAATATTAAATCGAAGTCAAGGTCTTCAATGCTTTTTACTCCGTCTTTAGGTAAAGATAGGTTCATGTCCAGGTAATATAAAGGGTCTGCTATCCTTTCCTTTCCTTTGCGTAGAAGTTTTTCGGGATCAAACATGGACGTTGCAGGCTCTAGATCAGGGTTCGCTCTAGTGTAAACTTTCTTAGGAGCCAGTATTTCTGATTCTGACTACTCTATGCTACTGATCTTATTTAATGAAGTCGCCAGGGTAAAATAAGTTTCAGCCAATATAGGTGTCTGACCCATCTAAAGCTTTAGTGATCCGAATTTATGCAGGAACGCAACAGAATACACAAATAACCATGAATACAAATATGCAGCGGAAATAACACTTCATTTCATTAATATCAAAGAACTGAAATTTGTTTACAGACAGAATAGAAATAAACTAGCTAGGGCATTGGTAGCTTATCTCTGAGAAGACATGTGGCGGCTACAGGCCTTTGATCTCTGTGTTACAATGAGGCTCGAAATCCTATATGTTATTGAGAAACAATGGAAACCCTTAACATCCAAAAACCTAACCCTAGGAGATGAAACGCCAGAATATGGGCCCCGTCGGGGTAAATTGGTACATCAATTTCCTGGGGTCATAACTTTGGCATATTATCTTCGTTTAACGCATATGATACATCATTATAAATATCTATCCGAGGACTACAACTATTTACAACGAATATCATGGTTTGAAACAAACTAATATTCACTAATTGGGTGATGCCCAAAAAACGTCGTTTAGGGCCTCAAAATGGCTCTGGAAGTTCAGGACCCGAAAAACTGCCAAAAATAGTAAATTGTGCTACAATTAAGGAAATTGAAAAACTGAAAGAAATAATGGTGGGGGTCCAAGTTGAATAGGCGGGTGGCCACCAATATCCACCTAAATCGTTCCTCCCCCTTAGGAAGCAATGGTCCCCATTGCGTTGAGTTCCTCCATGAGATGAGGAAACTTCTTCTGAACTTGGTCCCTGGTGAGCCACTTGCCCTGGTGAAAGAGTTGGCCTGCTTTGAAAATGTGATATAGTTGGATCCTTTGTTGGCAGGTGTTCTTGATATGTGTGTCCATAATCTGATCAGTTTTGGCTTGTTCCATGCAGTCTGGGTTTAACTCTATTGGTGTGAGTTGTACTTCCATGTCGGATGTGTCTAGTAGAGGTGGAAAGTAAGGCCGAAGGCAGTCCACATTGAAAATTGGGTGCAGACCAAGGAATGGTTGGATACTGAGCTCGAAGGCATTGTCCCCTATATCCTTGGTGATGGTGTATGGTCCATATTGGAGCGGGCGAAGCTTGCGGTGGGGTCCAACGAGGCGCTCCTTCTGCAAATGTAGCCACACTTTGTCGCCCACCTGGAAGTTGTGTTGCACCCAATGATGATCATGTCGTTGCTTGTACTTAGAATTGGCTCTGTCCAATATGTCATGAACCTCTTGGAGAATGTGTTGAATGCGCTCAATGAAGTTGTTCGCCTTGGCAGCTTCAGACTGGACATGAGCCAAATTAGCCTGAGTAGCTGCAAATGGTATGGCTACGTCAATGGGACATAATGGTTGGAATCCCTAGCCCACCTGAAAGGGGATGTGGTCAGTTGAGCTGTGGAGGGCTCGGTTATAGCTATGTTGTACATAGGGGAGGCTCTCATCCCATGTGTGTGGATGCTTTGAGTTGTACATACGCAAAATGCTCACGATCATCCTGTTGACGACCTATGTCTGGCCATCAGTTTGGGGATGGAAAGTTGTGGACTTGGTGAGCTTGATGTCCAGCATTGACCAGAAGCTAGACCAAAATGTACTGAGGAACTTGTTGTCCCGATCTGAGATGATAGACTGAGGGATCCCAAAGTGTACCCACACTCATTCAAAGAAGAGTTTAGCAGTGGCTTATGCTATGATATTCTTCTTCTAGGCCTCCATAATGGCCATCTTTGAGAATCTGTCAACAACCACGAAAACACAGTCCTTTCCATGCTTAGTAGAAGGAAGGTATGACATGTAACCCATGGAGATGGATTCCCAAGGTCGACTAGGGGTAGGCAGCAGAGTATAGAGGCCTTGCTTCTTGATGGTCGGTTTGGCAATGGCACACGCAGTGCAGGATATGATGTACTTCCCGACATCCTGTAGAAGGTTTATCCAATATAATAATTTTGTAGTACTACCACTATTTTCTCAACCCCAAAATGTCCAGAGACCCAACTATAGTGCGCTTCCCAAATCATCTTGGCATGCTCGCTCGAAGGAACACAAAGGTGTCCCGGGTGACATAGTAGTGCATCCTGGAGATGTAAATTTGGAACTCGATTACCCTCCAAGAGCATCTTTTATGTGTGGCCGAAATATGGATCGCTCTTGTAGATAAGCGGCCAATCAGAAGTCTTGTGCCCACAAGAGTTGAGCACGATGGTTATCGCCACGATCGGTGATCGGCTAAGGCAGTCTGCAACATTATTGGTGTTTCCCTTCTTGTACTTGATGTTCAAATGAAATTTTTGCAGATATGTGGACCACTTATGATGGCGATCATTCTGCAACTTCCCTTGTGTCTGTATGAACTCCAGGGGTCGTTTCTCTATTTGGATGATTGTTTCCGTCCCCAAAATGTAAGGCTTCCATTGTCAGCAAGCCTTCACAATGGAATACATTTCTTTGTCATAAGTGGGATACTTTCGGAATATGTCGGACAGTTTCGCATTGTGATATGCCAATGGATGTCCCTGTTGAGTAATAGCTGCCCCAATAGCATAATCAGAGGCATATGTCTAGATCTCAAATGGTTGTTGCAAGTCTGGTACTGTGAGCACTGGGGCACAGCAGAGGCAATGTTTCAATTCTACGAATTCCTTTTGTTGAGATTCCAATCAAAATAATTTTTCTTTCTCTCCTCCCTCGGTGACTTGACTCAAGGGCCAAGTGATATGAGAGAATCCCAACATGAACCTGCAGTAAAAATTAGGAAGACCCAGAAAGTTGCGAAGCTCTGTTAGAGTGGTCAGGTTTGGCCAATCCCGGATGACTTGGATCTTGGTTGGATCCACATGCACCCCACACTCATCATTAATGTATCCCAGATACTGAACCTGGGTCATGTCAAAAGTGCAATTCTCCAAATTGGCACACAACTTGTGTTTCTGCAGTGTTTGGAGGACCTGTCGGATGTGCTGGAGGTGCTCTTCCCAAGTCTGGTTTAAGATCAGGATGTCATCCAAGTACACTATTACAAATGAGTTGGTGAATGGCCACAAGATGTCATCGATAAGACGCATGAAGATTGTGGGAGCATTCATCAACCCGAAAGTCATGACCAGCCATTCAAAAAGGCCCTCCTTGGCTTTGAAGGTAGTCTTCCATACATCGGACGATTCGATTGGTACTTGGTGATACATGCACTTCAAGTCGATCCTGCTGAAATATTTCGCCCCTTTGAGTTGGTCCAAAAGGTCATCAATCTGTGGGATCGGGTACCTATTCCGGACAGTGATCTTGTTCAGCACCCGATAGTCAATACATGGTCTCCAAGTCCCATCCTTCTTCTGCACCAACACGATTGGGCTCCCACAGGGCAATGAACTTGGTCGGATGTGACCTTTCTGCAGTAGCTCCTAAATATAGCTCTTGATTTCATTGTTATCCATAACAGAGCGTCGATATATTGGTCCATTGGGAAGCGATGCACTTGGGGTCAGATCGATGAGGTGCTTGACCTGACAGTGCAGAGGCACCCCTGCGGGTGAGGTGAATATGTCCCGGTACTCCTCCACGACCTTGTCCATTTGTTTTTGTCATGCGGAGGATCCCTGTCTGGAGGTTGTGGCCACAATCTTCTTCTTTCCCTGAGGGTGGATCATCAGGAAAACAAATTTCCCAGTTTTGGAAATGAGCTTATTGCATTGTTTTGCAATAACCAAAGAGATAGTGGCAAACGGTGGTACCTCTGGTATCTTGTTCAACTTATTTCCCAAGGTAACAATAACAACGCGAAGCCGAGACTCATACATAGCATGTCACTTCCACAAGTATGGTTGGCCTAATAATACATCACAAACATCAAGAGGATAAATGTCACATAATACCTCATCGGTGAAGGGCTTGATGTTGTAGGGAAGGTGACACTGTTGGTTGACGTGGAGATCTCGTCCTTGGTGAAGCCACCCGATGGTGTATGGTTGTGGGTGTTTTGTGGTTGGCAAGCCCAACCGCTTCACGACCTCTGCTAAAATGAGGTTCTTTTGGCTCCCATTGTCGACAATGAACTGTAGCGGGGAACCCTTTACCCACATCTGGGAGTGGAAGAGACGTTCCTCCTCCTCTGGATCTTTTGGTTCTTCATTTTGGATCTTCGTGGTGGAAACGGTGGCGTTGGGCTCTACATCGATAATATTCTTCCCTCTTTCATTCCCCTTCTCGGGTTCTAATTCAGTGTTGGAGCATGCATTTGATTTAGAAGCCCTCATCTCGGCCACCAGTGACTGTTTGGCCCGACACTCACTTGTGTTGTGAGTGGAGCTCTTATGGAACTCACACCACTTTCCCATGTCCTTCTTCAACTTTGCGGTGTTGTTCTTTGCTTTCGGATTTGGAAGGTTGTATTGAGTCACCATGCCTTGGATTTGTCCTTTGTTATGCAGTTTGGGGGTACCTTTTGCTTGCTTTTGATTCGCAGATCCAAAGTATCGCTTCTTTTGTTTGAATTTATGCTCAATCTTGGCAGGGTACTAATATGTCGTACCAAGAGAGGAGATTTCGAGGAACTCCATTTCCTCCTAAATGTATCTGTGTAGACAATTTTGGTACTTTAGCATCAAATGTTTCTCCAAATATTTGATACCCAACTTTGTGCACAAGGTATGGAATAGATTCCTCAGCTCATGCACATCTTGATCCCTTTATTGCCGCAATGTAGTCCATTGTAT
Source organism: Picea engelmannii (assembly GCA_009831015.1). Taxonomy (NCBI): domain Eukaryota; kingdom Viridiplantae; phylum Streptophyta; class Pinopsida; order Pinales; family Pinaceae; genus Picea; species Picea engelmannii. The sequence continues at coordinate 207,451 of ML798435.1, forward strand.
GTACTTGTCCTCATAGCTCCCCACAGAATAATATTGTTCCTTGATGGCGTATTGGAAATAATTCCAAGTGGGTACGGCCGAGAACAGAGAGGGTTCCTCCTCGTCCTTTTTCTCACAGTAGGTTTCCCACCAGTCCTTGACATGGGGGGGGGCTTTGAGTAGTGAAAAAATAATCTTCTCCCGGTTGAAAAAGTCATGAACCAAGAAATATCCTTCTAATAGATTCAACCATCTATCTACGACATTTGCATCTATTTGGCCATCAAATATGGGAATGTCAAATTTTACTTGTACCTTAAAAGGGGTTGCACCTCCAGAGTGGTTGTTGGATGCAGATGCGCCGCCAGTGGGAAATCGTTGAAGGATCTGGGTGAAGTTATCCATCATCGCATTACTTTTTTTCAAGGGCCTCCTCGAGCAATATTTTAATAGGATCTCCTGCTCCCTCGTCTTTCTTTTCGTCACCCATGGGCGGTCGTAGGGGTTTGCAAGGCTAATCTTGCAAAGGTTCAACCAGATCGAGCCCTAACTCCTTATACCCCAACCTCGTTGGGGACATGCAAAGAAGGATCGAGAAAGAGAAGACCGCTCTGATACCACTGGTCTAAATTTATACAGGAACACAACAGAATACACAAATAACCATGAATACAAAGATGCAGCGGAAATAACACTTCATTTCATTAATATCTAAGAACTGAAAATTGTTTACAGACGTAATAGAAATAAACTAGCTAGGGCGTTGATGGCTTATCTCTAATAAGAGATGTGGCAGCTACAGTCCTCTGAAATATGTGTTCCAATGAGGCTCAAAGGCCTATATGTTATTGATAAATAATGGAAACCCTAAACATCCATAAACCTAATCCTAGGAGATGAAACGCCAGAATATGGGCCCCGTCGGGGTAAATTGGTACATCAATTTCTCGGGGTCATAACTTTGGCATATTATCTTTGTTTGATGCATATGATACATCCTTAGAAAGATCTATCCGAGGAATACAACTATTGGCAACATATATTATGGTTCAGATCAAACTAATATTCACCAACCAGTTGATGCCCAAAAAATGTCGTTTATCGCCTCAAAATGGCTCCGAAGTTCAGGGCCCAAAAAACTGCCAAAAATAGTAAATTGTGATACAATTAAGGAAACTGAAAAACTGAAAGAAACAATGGTGGGGGTCCAAGTGGAATATTCGGGTGGCCACTAATATCCACCTGGATCATTTAGTCATTTTCCCAAGGAAAGTTTTCAATTTCTTCCACGACAATGGCGCCAAAATGTTAGCACTTGGTAAATTGTTGGGCTGAAGAGCAACGAACTACCAAGGTAACCTACAGACCAACTTTAAGACTACAAAATAGCCTTTCCAATCTAGAGAGGGCTCTCTCTGAGACCTATTCTCTGATAGATAATGATTTTGGATTGTCGGTTAGATTTATATGTTTGAGAAATGTTTCTAGTTTCACTGGCAAGGAAATACAGAACTTTGGGCTATGGAGTCAACCTCCTGAAAATGAGAGAAATCAATGACTGGTAAATGAAAGTTTGAGAGGATAAAGGCTAAATAGGAAATGGTATTTCAGTTTAAATTTCATCGTGTATGGCGAAAGGAGGACATAAAGCAAACCAGAGCACCATTAAAGATGAATTCTAACTGACTTAGAAGAGAACATAGAGTTTAAATGGATGAGTCTAAAGCACCGCACGATGAATTTTAAACTCGTCAAACATTCCAAGTTAAACAAAGGGAACAAACATGAATTTACAGGAAACAAGAAGTACATACATAGATAGGATCACAATACATCAAACCACCACCATTAGAATCTTCTCGTCAAAGCTTCAAGACCTCTGCATTGTTATTTCTATTCAGATTCAAATATTACATTCAAGAGTCCTCTATCTACACTACTTTTCCAACCCGGCTTACATCAAAAAGATACAATATATAGAAAACTCACACCCTCTCAGGTTGCTATGCCTCGAACTGCTTTCTCCTAGAATTTTAGATTCAATTACTTCCTCTCCAGACAACCCTTTGAATAGATTTTACCAAAAATAGAAACCCGACTGCACCCAATCATAACATAACCAACACCTTTGTCTCAATCATTTGGTCATGAGTAAGATTTGGTCATTATGTTGTGATAAATTGGTGTTTTCTTTCACGGCGTGCCCGAGTAATCGAGCACACTATTGGAAAATATGTCACCTTATATAACAAGCTCTCGTTGTTGTTGTGCGATCACTGGTTGTAGCATGCACATGGCGAGTTGGTGTAGCGGACATCCGTTTGTGGTCGCTCGTGCAACTCCAGGTGGCAGCAACAGTTGGGAGGCCATGCATCTCTTCCAAAACTGGCATGTGTTTCACTTATACCTACCCTCCTCAGTAGGTAAGTTTACAACATCTGCATGATGAATATTCACTATGCGGGTGCCACGTCAAACTTGTTGTTACCAGAAAGAAACAGGATATGTGGGGAGAAACATTCCATGCCATGATCAAAAAAGACAAAATGGGATTGTCTCACTCATGCCTCCAGCCTCACCTACAACCTTAAAACTCTGAGTGTTTTTCTAAGAGACCAGTTATGTTTGTTCATATTCTTCACCTGTCTCCACAAGACCGTATTTCCTTTCAGTTTTTCTTGAGCGCTAGCGAGAGATGCACTGGAATTATCCATGGTCGTTCTACATTCCTTGAAATGCTCTATGATTCTTTCTTCTGACACCCTCTATTCCTCCCGCAGCTGGATAATTACATCTTGTGCCTCTTTGGGTTGTCTTTTGAGCCAATTTACATTCCTTGCTCGACTCTGCGACGTTGGTGTTTCAATAGTCCTTTCTGCCAGTTGTCTTCTTAATTCTCTTTTTTCTTGATACAGTTCGGCGATAGCGAGTTGTTCTTTCTTCAGTTGTTGCGATGACTCTTGAACATTCACGTTTTTGTCACCTGACTGCCTCCGCATTTCACCAATTCCCATGCTTGAACCTTCAACAGGCTCCAGTCGAACGACGTGCATGAGTAATATCTCGGAAATAGAGTGGGTGCGCAGTTCACTGGGAGCTTGGATCTCCTCAGGCTTCTTAATCAACCTTGGCTTGCCTCTTTTCTGGGGTGTTGGTTGGTGGGATGACAAGTCTTTTATTTCCTTTCCCTTTCCTGTGACATCTTCCCTTCTTGCCCCTACACTGTGGAATGATGTTTCCCTCGCAAATAGAGGAATGTCTCCTTTGGGATCTCTTGGGATGTCAGCCGAAATCATAAATGAATCACAGTCTTTGTTCAAACGTTTCAATTCTTCGACCACCAACAACTTGATTAATTACAAATGGGATAAATTGTTCCCCGGTTGGTCAGCCTCGGCCTGGACGTTGTCTGCCATATTTTCCAAGCTTCGATGCAATAAGAAGGGTAGATTCAAAGTTTTTTTCCCAATGAAGTGCATCAGCATCCTGATGTGATATGGGTACACTCTTTCAAACCTTCCTTCACAGGTGAAAAATCTTATGATTACCCTTAGGAGCTTTTGGAAAGGCTCCGGGAGGTACTGGCTTGGAACGTCGGCTTCAATTTTCCCATTTAGACAGTTGGGATTGATAAAGTATTTATAGCACAAAATGTCTAAAGACATGCCTTTAAACCATTTTTCATCACATGGAGGGATCTTCGTCACAGCTGACAGAGTTTCCTCCGTCACACGGAAGGTGATTCCTACAATGGTTGCGCGGAACCCAGTAAAATTGAGGGCGAACTGTTCAGCCAGCTTCGCATTGTACCCTTTGATCTTTTCACAAAAGCACATACATCCAACCTATTCAAAATATGCCATGATTTCCATATCTTCGTTTATTAATTCCGGGTCTTGAGGCTCATACCTCATGGCCCTGCCACTTCTCGCCTTCTTTCTTATGCTTTGGGATGTTTCCATGATGCCAGTATATATTTGTCTCATGTGCGTGGTAATGAACGGTAACACCCTCTCTGCGCAGCAAATAAGAATGACGGACTTCGCAGAGACTGTCAGAAAGGAATTCATAGAAACTTTGCGTGGAAATCAAAATCAGCCACAAGAATCAATAGCGCGGCAGTAAGGCGCGATGGAAAATTTTGGCACAGTGGGGAAACTCGGCGCGGTGGCAAACAACAACGAGAGGCTTGTCACGGTAGGAAATCGTGATGGAAAATTTCGGCACGGTAGCAAAGTACTAGGAGACTTGTCACGAGACAGAGAATTTATGCGCAGTGAAAAATTCAACTCGACAGGAGGAAATTCCAAAGAACAAAGGTTGACCGCGAGATGAAATAGAGTCCAACACGCTAGTTTGCAGCTAACTCCAAGAGACTTTAATTAATGAATGAAAACGATGAAGGAGACGTTGAAACTTGAATCAAAAGACTTACAATACAAAGGACGGCAATCAACTTTCACACAACGAAGGGCTCCAGAGCTTGCAGAAAAAACCATAGACAACGCACAAATCTGGAAAGTAGAGAAGAAACACGCAGGGTGACCAGTATTTGTACTTGAACAGGTAAGGAATGGAATCGTGGAAGAGGACAATAAATCCGTGGTGATGAGAATTTTTGAAGCAGGTTGAATATTTGCGCAGCAAACTCATGCGATGGGTACACTTTGAAGTGTGCAAAGTACAAATGATAAGATCGCTAGAGTATACATGATAGGAGCGCCGTGATTTTTCACCTTTCTGACTTCATAATTAGGTGATGATGTTCGTTATATCTTTTGATGTGACCTTTATCCCAACAACTTGCCTCGATATCTGGCACGTAAATTCCCCTTTTCTGACAGGACTCAATCTTTAGGGAAAGGGACCTTTACAAGTCACACATGACTAATCATTATGCCCTTTCCCAATTCCAAGGGCCAGACCCGCTACTTGTTGATTTCGACCCATTCGTTATTCAGTCCCTTACCTCACACGCTTTGACACACGAACTACAACTCATCTAGGACTAACTCTAACTACAAAACTCATGGTGCTAACACTTAGGAAGGTGGATAAACACCAAATATATTCCTTGTTGCAAGTCTCGTGGGTTGAGCAGAGAAAATTTCCATTCCCTTTTATAATCCTTTTGTGACATGGTTAGCTCGCAACATGAAACAATGCCTAATGAAAATTTTGATCAAGAGCCTTCCCACTCCCCTAAGCCTAGCCTTGATGGAGGAAGGTAAGGTAGTGTTCTGGAAAGCTCGGTGAATATGGACAAATCAATACCTAATACCCTTTGCTCGAGAAACTAAATTTCCTCTCCCTTTGGACGAGTGTCTAAGGACATTTCCTTTCCTGTCATGGCCCATTGTGTCAAGGTTAAAATTATTATCCACATAGATCTATGTGGGATTCCCTATAATCAGATACTTATGAGGGTTGACAATATGTAATAGGATTGAAAGGATGCAGAGAAGAAAAATTAAATGTAGCCATGGAACTTAATTCATTATAAAATCTATGAAAAATTTTGGTCATGCATTAAGATATGAAAGGAAGACAAGGAAATTCCATAGTAAAAAATAATATGATTTGTGCCTAATGAAAAAAATCTAGGTATCTTATAGGCATATACTTAAGTTACAACTAGACTTAAAAGAAGTGTCTCACCCAATTTTAAACTTGTTTAAAATAAGTACACATCCAAAACAACTATTGTCTGAAACAGTTATAGAATTAAAAATGAGCTAATGGAGATACAGGGAGGACCTACCCTCTCATCGTATCCATAGGTGAACTAATGAAATTTTCTTGTTTACCCACCACCTTCATGTCCAAAAGAATCTTTGTCTTAATATTTTGGGAAGTGTGATATGGATACAGTTGGACTGTTGTGAGCATAATTGGAAGTGGCTACATTGTGATCATAAAACAATTTCATAACCATTAGGTGTGGACCTTTAAAGATGGGATGAGAATGTAGGCACCTAATAAGAACAATGTTGAATCGATGATATTTACCAGCTCAAGATAAAACTAAATTATCAAAAAAGGCTAACAGATATATAAAATATCATGAACTGAAGAAACAACCATAGTCAGAGGTTCCATTCTAATCCCTTCATGATGATTGTTGATTGGCTATGGGAAAAACCAGGTCTATCAACTTTAGAATCCGACGTCATGTTCTACTACTCAACCTAAAGTACAATGTAAATGTACTCACGTTATCTAAAATTTCTCTAAAGCTAATGTTTATTTCCATTAAACAAAATATCCTAACACCCACTTTCAGTAACATCAACATCTTCTACGCAAAAACTAAATAAAAACACTCATGTACAAATCACCAATCCATTAAAACTAAGTTATAGTGGGAAAAGATAATCACACCTCTCACGTCAATGGAAACTCCAGAGGGGTCCATTATCATTGGTAGCAGCCTGGATCTCTGTAGGTCCTCTACTAAACTTAACAGCGTCTGTTTTAATAGTCCTAGATAGCTACAAAATAGAAGACACAAAATAAGAGGATTGCAGATAGGTTCCTCAAGAGGATGCAAATGAGATAGTGGGTGCCAAATTACAGAGTCCTTAGAAGGAAAACATGGGGACTGAAGTAGATTGAAAGGATCAAAGTGCGGCCCTAGCTAAGAATCCCAGAGGCAGTTGCAGCAACCATGGCATTGAGGTACCTACACATCATCATATTAGTATCAAAAACCACCATAGAGCACAATTACAAACTTAAGAGACATCAACGCTACAGCGCAAATTCCCATTTGATTGATGCAAAACCTTTAGTAGAATGGAGTTGTGAATCAAACCTTGATTGTTGCCGATGCTAACCTGATCTGCAACAAATCCTTTAATCCAATCTATTCCAAACTTGGCGACACTAACCTCAAGACAATTTCCACAAACTACCCACTCCATCTCGACATACCATTAACAAAAGGGTAATCCCATATTACCAGCCATTAATCCTCAAAGAAAAACCAAAAACCACTGGATCTCTAGACACTAACATCAAGACAATTTCCATAATCTACCCACTTCATCTCGACATGCCATTAACAAAAGGGAAATCCCAGATTACCAGCGATTAATCCTCAAATAAAAAATCAAAACCACTGGAACTCTCAAGCACCAACCATTTGAACCCCAAATTTCAAAAACAAGATACCCTCTTGCTCATCTAAATCTAACCATGAAAGTGCCCATTTCCATTCCCCCATTAATCCAATTTCAAACAATAAAAGCAAAAAATTGACAAATAAAATTGTGATTACTGAAACCAGAAAATGGCATAAACAAACTTTGTAACAGACCCAATCACTTAGGTAATGACTTTCTAACTCCTCCATTAAATCTTCATCTATTGCTTCTTTAGGCAAACCAATAGTTCCCTGCATACATTTCACCTCTTCAGCCTTTTGAATGAGAAGGCACTAAGCATCATCATACATACTCATTGGCGTGTTAACTAGCCACTTCACCCATGCATATTGATGAAAGGAATCTATAGAACCGTCTCCATTAGTTGCGATCCTTGTAGTTACCAATGTGAAATCATGCAACAATCAACGGGATCCTTACATGCTTAAACTCCATACAGACAGCATAACTCAAAATTAACAGACTCAAAAGGCTAGCAAAGGAATAATAGAATCACTACATCTATTAGATTTGTTGTGTCTCAAATACAGGGAGAGCCCCTCTATTTATAGCAAACTGGGAGGAGTCCAACATTTAAGAAGGGTGATTGGCAGGGATACCAACTAAGAATTTAATAACTTAGGTAAGTTAACCTAAGATTTTGTATGTACACTGACACGCCCTCTTAAGTGAAACTTAGTGTAGTATAAAAAAGGAGGCCATATCTCAAAAAAGGGTCCCAGTTACAAGGCCGAGATAGGTACCCATGTACAACATGGTCAAAACAGTAGACAAAAAAAAGGAAGGAGGATTGAGACTACNAAAGTTGAACACACCAAGTCTTTGTCAAGGGTTTAGTGAAGATGTCAGCAACCTGCAACTTAGTGCAACAATATTGCAAATCAATAATTATATCATGAATCAACTGTCTGATGTAATGCACGTGGATTTATATATGCTTGGTGCATTGAAGTTCTACTGGCTCCCTGGAAATATGGATAGCACTCTGATTATCGCACCAAATTAGAGAAGGCTACACTTGTGAAATCTGAATTTGGACAAAATCTGTTGAATCCAAATAGGCTTGGTGGCAGCATTAACAACACCTCAGTACTCTGCTTCTGTAGAAGAAAAGGTGATGGTAGATTGCTTCTTGCTAGACCAAACAATAGGACCAAATCCAAGATGCAAGACATAGCCAAAGGTGGACTTGCGGTCATTGATATCACCAGCCCAATTGGAGCCAGTATAACCCACTAAATTTGCATTACCATTGGAAGAATATCGAAAGCCATATGTGTGTGTCCCTCGAATGTAGCGAAGAATTCCCTTTGCATATTTCCAATGAAGCTCATGTGGTTCTTGCATGAGCCAAGAAACCAAGCCAATTGCATAAGATATATCAAGACGACTGTGAGACAAGTACAAGAGGATGCCAACAAGTTTTTGATACAATGTAGCATCAACCAAATGAGTGGAACACTTGATTGACAACTTGACTCCTAAAATAATGACATGGGTGTGGATTTTCAATCCAACATGTGCAATCTTCTCAAGAGATCCAAGGCATACTTGCGTTGAGAGAGACCTATCCTATATGTATACTGAGAGATCTATAATCCAAGAAAGTAGTGAAGGAGCCCTAAGTCTTTTATGTCGAACTGTTGATGAAGAGTGGGCTTCACGTGATCAATCAAGGTAGGTGAACTCCCAATGAGGATGGGATCATCCACATAGATAACGAGGAGAATTTCATCATCTTTCCGCAAGATATAGACATTTGAATCAGAGTGGAAATGAAAAAATCCTAAAGAGAGAAGAAAAGAATCCATCTTTTCATACCAAGCCCTAGGAGCTTGCTTGAGACCATACAAAGATTTTTTAAGCTTGCCCACAAGTGAAGAGTCCTAGATAAAACTAGGAGGCTACTCCATGTATATCTCTTCCTACAAATCTCCATGAAGAAAGGAATATTCGACATCCATCTAGTGTACTATCCACTCACGGGATGCAACAAGAAAGAGAACAGGGTGAATAGAAATCGTTTTAGCCACGTATGCAAATATTTCAGAATAGTTAATGCCCTCAACCTAAGAAAAACATTTAGCAACCAATCAAACCTTATACTTTTCTACGGTATTGTTTGCTACATACTTGATTCAATATACCCACTTACACTGAATCAATTTTCTATCTTTTGGAAAAGGGACCAAGTCCCAAGTGATATTTTTTAACAAGGAATGATACTCATCTTCCATGGTTGTGTCGCACTCTACAATACCATGGGCCTCATGAAAATCCTTTAGATCTAAAGCACTGGCCATAAATACTCAAGGAGTTCTTTGAAGAGAGGCCCTGGTTCTTTAGGAAGTGGTTGAAGAACTTCATCACGTTTTTCTTCAAGAGCACTATCATTGGCATGAAAAATCAACTAAAAAGAAGGAAAAACATATGAAGATCCAAGACGCTAAAGGGGATGCTCATAAAATCTAACACTTCTGCTAATGATAAACTCATGTGTGTCGGGATCAAGTAATTTATACCCTTTAACATCTTTCGGTAGCCAACAAATATACAAGTTTTACTTTGTATGTCCATTGCCTTGTGTTTTTCTTTGGGGATGTGGGCCTAAGAATTACACCCAAAGACTATGAGATGGACAACTTAGGGTTTTTGTCCACTCCAAGCTTCTTCTAGGGTCACCCTTGGACATCTTTGTGAAGTGTGTGATTTTGAAAAAAATTCGCACAATTGATGACTTCAGCCCAAAATTGTAGAGCAAGACCTCTAGAATGGATCATACAATTTGCCATCTCCTTCAAGGTACGATTCTTCCTTTCAGCAACACCAGTTTGTTGTGGATAGTAGGGCACAATATGTTTCAAGTATATACCTTTAGTGGCACAATAGTCTTCAAATATATAGTTGATGTATTCACTTCCATTACCTATTCTCAAACGTATGATAGACTTTCCAGATTGTTTTTCAACTAAAGCTTAGAACACAAGAAATGTTAGATACCTAATCCTAGGGATTATGGTATATTGTAAATATTATTGTAAATAATAATTTAGGAGAAACATGAAGAGTTGTAGGTGAATAGGAAGAGTCATTAGACCTATCGGAAGATAAAACCAAAGGCCATATCTCAATGTATTTATGTATGACCCATTGTTGGGCCCGAGATATGATCATTTTTATGACGTTTATTATACATTTTTGCCACATGTACATATGTTTTTTTCATCCTTTAAAGGATCTTTTTGAAGAATTTCATGATAAAATGGTATGATCGCCATAAGGTATGTGTAACTCATGTTTAATGATTGTATCAAGTATAATCCATCATGTTTTTATGCTTCCAATAGTTAATTCGTGTTTTTCTGATGTTACAGGACAAAATGCACCATGTTTCCAGTTCCGACACTTGATCCGGCACTCGTTCCAGTACCCGATCCGACACTCATTCCAGCACTCAGTATTGCACAGAAATGGAAAGCAAGTTGGTGGTTATGGCATTGGCGGCCAGTGTTGGGCGAATCGGGAACATGGGTTCTCTTCATGATCGCCCCCTCTAGCTACTGAACTCCAGACAACTTAGTTTCATTTGTCCAAAGAGGGCGATTATTGGCTTGCTCTGTTTTGTCAGTTAGGGCATCATTTATTGTAATTTGCCGAAATTAGAAGTGGTTCAACCCTCCTGTGGTCGAACTTAGTATGTAAGCTTATAAATACTGATAGGATGGTCATAAGATTGTTAACCAAATAGAAGAGCCATTAGATTAGAGACAAAATCATTTTTCTCTGTTTTGGTATTTTACATTGCCAGAATTGTGCCAGAACTGCGTTTTCAAGTTTTCATGGTGAATTCGCCTTGTTAAGTTTGTGGTGTGCTTGTAGGAGGTAGCCATGACTTGTTGGGGGGCCCACCAGTAGTTTGGTGATTGTTCTTATGTTTTTTTATGCAATTCCTAATTTAATTACTCTTTCTTATTTCATGTACATGTATATTTTTATTTAGTTAATTAATTTGTTGTAGCTTAATTGTCTTGTTTTTCTTTTGCAGGTTAGATGATGATATGTGTTAGCATGTGTTGATTTTATAGATTAGGAACAAGCTTGCAAGTCTCTATACTAACCCTGTGTGCAATTAGAAAGTCTCTCTCTCTCTCTTTATACAAACCCCGTGTGCAAAGTAGATGTTAAATGATGTTTTCTTTTATAATTTTACAGTCAAGTTTAGAACAGATTTTTAATTAGAACAGAACATAGTTTTAATTTGGGTTTTCTTTGACAAGGATTGATGGATGGATAGATTTAATTCCAGTTTTCAGTTACAGCTTGCTTACTTCAGTTTTATATAGATTTCATTTAATTAGTTGTTCGTTAATATAGATTGTTAATTTACTTTTTAATATCAGATTTTAAATTCTGTTTTTAATTATTTCTTTATTGCAGTTTGAATGGTTAAAGTAGACATAGCATAGTTTTCTTTTAATCAATTTCCTTTCATAGATTAAAATGAAATTAAATTTCTTAGTTAAATAATGATGATCTCGTTATGTTGTTCATGGTTTATACATGAATATGTAGGGTATTTAACATTACTTTTATCATGGCTAAGTTTTCATTGGATTGTTTACTCCACACCTTTCATTTTGCCATCGATATTAGTGTTGAGCTTATACCATTGGAATTGTCCTTTGTTGTCAAGTGTCATCGAGATATCATCTGTCACCACCGAAGGCATTCACACAACCACCAACATTATATTTGAATTGTCATAAGTTAAAAGAATAGTTTTCCTGCTTTCATAGATATAGTTTCTTGCTTTCATAGCTTAGGAAATAGTCTTATTTGTTGTTGTAGGATAGATAGACTTTGCTTTGATAGATTAGATAGAAGTTTGCTCAAGAATTAATTGTTAGTCTTTCTTGCTCTCAATAGACTAGATTTCCTTTCATGCATTGCATTGAGCATTTAAATTTCCTTTCATGCAAGAGAAATAGTTTTGCATTAGGCATTTAGTCCACTTGCCTCTTAGGCTAGATAGTTGTTCAATGAGAAGTTTTTGCTTGCAGTAGTTAGTTGCCTTTGCTTACTTGTCTTTTTCTTTCATAGGTTAGTTAGTTGCCTTTGCTTACTTGTCTTTTTCTTTAGTAGGTTAGTTAGGTTTCTTTGCTTACTTGTCTATTTGCTTTAATAGGTTAGATAGATGTTTTTTCTTATTTGCTTATTTATTTGCTTTCATAGGATAGTTGCTCATTGAATGTAGGTTGGCAAGTTAAAGAAGTTTGCTTTTGTCATTTGCTTATTATGCTTAGTAGCTGTTTTTGCTTATTGTTAAACTAGTTTGCTTTACACAGAGTTTTCATTTGCTTTCTTAGGAACTATCCATAGACCCTTGACCCAAAAGTACTTAGGTTACCTAGTTTCATTTTGCTTAGTAGGGTTTGCTCATTAGATAGTTTTTCTTGAGTAGATTAGCCTTATATAGCTTCCTTCATTAGTTAGATTATACTCCTACCAGTGTTCTACCTTTGGCATATATTTTGCTACAACTCTAAGTTTACTTACCCCGGGTTAACAATTTAATTAAGGGTTTTTAAGTGTCTTTTTAGTGCATATAGAACACCCATCATTTTTGGCGTCGTTGTCGGGGAGTTGTCTCAAGGTAAGAAGTAGTTAGGAATTAGATCATTTCTAGACCTTAGCATTAGTTTGGTGGTGGGGGAACTTTAAGATGAGAGGTAAGAACCTGCACATCTGCTATAGCAGGTTCCCCCAAACCCAATGGTAGTTTTTCCTTTTTGTTTTTGTTTTCTTTCATGAATAGACCTAGAAACAAAATGGTGGCTTTTTCTTTTTTTTTTTTCTTTCTTTCATGAATAGACCTAGAGACCCACAAGGTAGATACATTAAATCAAAATCAGACCTTTCAACCAAGGTTCCTTCCGATATCTTTGGGGGAAGGAACGTTCCGCTTATAAAATCCGCAAACCGATACCAAAAAACAGAAGCTAGCTCGACTCAAAGAGCTAAAATAGTCTCTGAAGGGACTAACACGGGGAGCACTATAGAACAAGAAACTGAAGCATCAATCATATTAGGACAGGAGGCAAGACCACTCGATTCTTCCACAGAACCAAACAATACAGCCTTTGTTTTTACACCACCACCAGGGGACCCTAACTTTAAGGACATCGTAGACCCTGAACAGATGAATCTTTTGTTTGGTAGTTCAGCCAATGTAATCATCTCTCAAATTATCACAGAAACTTTGGCACCAATAGTCTCAACCGGCTCGAGTAGAGTCCCAGACATCCAATCCGTAGGAAGACCTTTCCATCAAAGGGAAACCTTGTTTTCTTCAAAGATAAAACCACCTAGGTACTCTCTTTTTGGAAATCAAGCCAATATGGATTATCAGAAGGACCATAACAATGTAAGACACAGAGAGGAAGAAGAAACTGGAAACCAAACCGAAACTACCTTCGGGTTTCTGATTTTAGACACCACTCTGAATGTCAACATGAAGAATATTCCTCTCTCAACACTGCCTACCTTTTATGGTAAAAACAGTGAAGATCCAGACACCTTCCTATTTGAATTTGACATCTTGTGTAGGAGCTACAACTACGTACAAGATGCCCAGAAATTAAAACTCTTTCCTGCCACCCTCAAAGACTCTGCATTAAGATGATTCATGGGGCTGGGAGAATCCAGTATTAGGTCTTGGGAGGCCATGAAAGACATATTTCTCAAGAAGTACCAAGACTATTGCAAGACCAAAGAGTATCGTAATGACATTTTTAAAATCCAATAATTAGAAGACGAGACCCTTGAAGATTATATGGAAAGATTTGGTTATATCTCCCAAAAGTCAAAATACCATGACCTCCCAGAGGATGCAATTAGGGCTCTTTTCCTTAAGGGAATTTCAGAAGAATATTTAGAGATGCTTAACCTGATGGAATCAGGGGACATCTCTCATAAACCATTTTCTGAAATATGTGAAATGTGTAAAAATTACTCAAGGAGTAGAGCCAAAATAGGAAAGAATGTTCAGGACCCTTACAATAGAAGCTTAAAACCAGTTAGTTCATGTGGTATTACGAGAGCAGAGATAGGGAACCTTTTAGAAAACTTTAAGACTGACATCTTAAGCACAATAGTTTCCCAGTTGGATACCCTTAAACTCAAAAAGAAATAGGAGGAAAATGTAGCAATGATCATATATTTCCCAAGATGCAACGGGAAGCATTCCTCAAGGGAGTGCCCATTAGATAACATTTCAGTTTGTGGCTTCTGTACAAAAGACCATGTAACTGAAAAATGTCCATCATTGCCCGGTTTATTATCCATCTATAGGAGTGGAGATCCTGGGGAGTCTTCTTATGCACCTAGGAGGCCATGGCAACCTAGGAGTCAACCCACATACACGGATCTATAGTCTCAAGTTCCACTCTATTATCAACAACAACAGTGGAACTATTAAAGGTTGGAAAAACTGGTCTACTCAGTACCAACATCCTTGGATTCAAGGATGGAGGGGAGGACACAACCAAGGAAACCTTCAAGCTCCACCTATCCCTATGTACAGCTATCCTTATCCTCAGTTCTCATCAAACACTCTGCAACTTTTTCCAGGTTTTGTTCCACCACCTTTACCTCCTATCCCACAACAACAACCGCTACAATTTCAAAATGTAAGTTCCCCGAAACCAACACTATTACCGGCACAGCCAGTGCCGAACACCAATAATAATCCCCCTCAACCTCTTAACAATGTTGAGATGAAGGCCTTCCCGACATTTGTTATTACTCTTGTTCCATTACAGAAAAGTCAACTAAGATTGGGAAAAGTTCTAGATAGGCAGAGAGCTTCAGTAGTCATCTAGGAAGAGGAAGAAGAAGAAACCACCAAACAAACCATGGATGACACTAGGTGGGAAGATGTTATTATCTCGAAGAATCAAGAACCCAATATTCCCCAAAATGAACCTTCACAAATTATGAAGGTCCCTCCTTATCCAGACCAATTGGTAATCGAGAAACCTACCACCCGACCGGAATTTGACATTTTGAATGAGCTGAAAAATATTTGTGTCAAGATTCCCCTGCTTCAAGCTATTAAAGACATTCCAATCTACAGTAAGGTAGTCAAAGAATTGTGTATTAAGAAGCCAGGTAGGAAGAAGAAGGACCCTCCTACAGTACATTTGGTAGGAGGACTCTCTGAGTACATATCAGAGCAACTAAAGCTAGCAAAATATGGGAATCCAAGAAACCTCGTAGTGACCATAACCATTAAAGAGGTCACCATTGGAAACACTCTCATAGACCTATGGGCAGTTTTCAATGTTATGACTGCTACTACCTTGGAACAATTACAGTTACAACCTCTTATTCGGCCTACCCCAATCATTTTGGAATTAGCAGATAAGACTAGGCTTATACCTGAAGGGATTTTAGATGATGTTATGGTTACTTTAGCCTCATGGGAGTACCCCATAGATTTTCTTGTCATTCATTCAAAGGATCCTGCCAGAGGCCATCTCGTTATTTTGGGAAGACCTTGGCTGGCCACATCCAATGCATTTATTGGTTGTAGAGAAGAAGAAATGACCATCTCAAATGGTCTCTCTATCCAGAAGCTCACCATTTACCCTCCATATCAACCTATTATGGAGAATATATGGTGGCTTGAATGTCCATACGAGAATGAAGACTGGGAAGAACCCATATTTCCAAGTGACCATGCATGGGCACTTTAGGAGCACACAACAGAAAATGTGCTAAACCAATTCATTTTTGCTATTACATGTGTGGATTTTCCACAGTCTTTTCCCCAATTTGAGTACATGTTTTGGGAAGAATTTCAAGAACAATTAGACCCATCCATTTTGTCTTCAACATCTTTTATTTTTGAAATAGATGAGTCTTCCATGTCTTATACTATGCCCTACGAGATTAGTCCAGGAAAATTTTTACATATAAACTCTGGGCTAGATACAGACCAACAAAAACAGTTAGTAGATATCCTTAAAGAACAATTAAGAGCATTTTCCTGGGAATACACTAACATGAAGGGTATACACCCTGACACATGCATCCATCACATATATACCCATAGGGAAGTGACACCCGTTAGGCAGCCCCAGAGAAGGATGAACCCGGCACTCAAAGACATAGTCAAGGAGGAGATTCAAAAGTTTCTAAATGTCGGATTTATCTATCCCATCTCCGACAGTAAGTGGGTATCCCCGCTTGTAGTGGTTCCAAAGAAAGTAACCGAGAAATGGAGAATTTGTGTTGATTTCCGGGAACTCAACAAGGCCACTCGAAAAGACTACTTTCCTCTTCCTTTCATTGACCAAGTTCTAGATACCTTGCCCAGAAAGAAGTATTTCTCTTTTCTAGATGGGTACAGCAGGTACAACCAGATTCTTATAGCACCCGAGGACCAAGACAAGACTACCTTTACTTGTCTGTGGGGCACCTATGCCTATAGGGTCGTACCATTTGGATTGTGTAATGCTCCTGCTACATTTCAACGAGCAGTATTAGGGATATTTGTCGATCTTATTCATGATTGTGTGGATGTCTACATGGATGACTTCACAGTCTATGGAAACACTTACCAGGAAGCCTTAGACGACTTAGAAAAAGTCCTCATCATATGCCAGGAAATGAACCTATCCCTAAGTCATGAAAAATGAAAAATGTTGTTAACTGAAGGAATGGTTGTAGGACATCATGTTTCATATGAAGGAATAAAAGTTGATCCTACAAAGATTGAGGTCATTATTAGACTTCCACCCCCCAAGACTCAGAAAGAGGTGAGAAGCTTTCTTGGACATGCCAGATATTACCGGCGGTTTATTGAAAATTTTACAAAGATTGTTGCACCTATGTTTGGATTATTGATAAAAGATGTTGATTTTGTTTGGACTGAGTAGTGTCAAACTGCCTTCGAAACCCTGAAAGCTAAATTGTCTGTGGCACCAGTTCGTAGAGGGCCCAATTGGACTCTCCCATTTCATATATCCATTGATGCCTTTGACACCGCAATAGGAGGGGTATTAGGGCAGAAAGAGGACCAACAGTCCTATGCCATTTATTTTGTAAGAAAGAACTTGTCCCCTGTCGAGTTAAACTACATAGTCATCGAGAAAGAGTTCTTGGCAGTTGTTCATGCTATTAACAATTTTCGTCATTACATTACAAGTTATGAAGTATTTGTACACACTGATCATTCTGCCATTAGGTTCCTCATGAACAAACCTATAACGAATGGCCGAGTGACCAGGTGTCTTTTGTTATTGCAAGAATTTAATATCACTGTGCTTGACCGACCTGGAAAGGATAATGTAGTAGCTGACTTTCTTTCTCGAATAAAAAATGAGGATGATGATATCCATGTAGATGATAGTTTCCTAGATGAGCACCTCTTTTCCCTTTCTATCAATACCCCATGGTTTGCGAATATGGAAAACTATCTGGCCACTAGGAAGTTACCGTCTCATTTGTCACCTCATGAAAAGTGGAAAATTATTACACAGAGTGCTAATTACTCTTGTGTTGGTCATGATCTTTTTCGCACAGGTCCTGATTTGATTATTCATAGATGTGTCCGAGAGGAAGAGGTACCTGATATACTATGAAGTTGTCATGATGGACCATGTGGTGGCCATTTCTCTGACAAACGCACATCATATAAGGTATTACATTCAGATTACTATTGGCCTAGCATTTTCAAAGATGCTGCCAAGTTTGTACAGACTATGTCACCAAATGGGTAGAGGCAAAAGCCCTATTTAGGGCTACAGAGAAGTTTGTTGTCGAATTTGTCTATGAAGACATCTTTACCCGCTTCGTTGTCCCTCATGAAATTGTTACCGACCAAGGCACTCAGTTCACTTCCAAGATGATGAAAGAGCTAACAGATAAATATGGGATTAAACACCGTAAATCTTCTCCATACCATCTGCAAGCCAATGGACAGGTAGAACCCACAAACAAAGCTCTAGAAGCCATCTTGACCAAGACTGTTCAGTTACATTATCGGGATTGGGATGATAGGCTCCCAGAGGCTTTGTGGGCATACCGGACTACCTGGAGGAATACCATTGGGCATACCCCTTATGAGCTAGTGTACAGAAAACAAGTACTTTTACCTATAGAATTCCAAGTAAGGACATTTCGTATTGCCGCAGAGTTAGGATTGAACCTAGATGAGGCTCAGAAGCAACGAGCCCTACAATTGAATGAGTTGGATGAAATCAGGCAAGATGCCATCCAACAGACGATATTAGTCCAAAACCAGAGGAGCAAGTGGCATGACAAGTTTATTAAAAAGAAGCACTTCCAGCCTGGTGATTGGGCACTGTTGTTTGATTCCCGATTCAAAACCTTCAAAAGCAAACTTACCACCCGTTGGTTGGGCCCTTACGAAGTAGACACTGTATATGACAATGGGGCTGTAAAAATTAAAACAATTGATGATGGACAAATCTCATTTGTGGTAAATGGACACCGACTTAAATTTTATCATAAGCTCATTTCCAGAGAGGATTTTCTACAGGTCATGTCAGCTGACAAGGCATTGGCCTTAGTAGATAGGGAAGTCCCCCCTTGTTCTTGAAATTTTTTTTGAATTTCCTACTGTACATATGTAAATAGTTTTGAATTTTGTTAATAAGGCAATTCTAGAGGTTTCTGTAAGTATTTATTTCACCAGGAGTACACAGTTCAAGGATCTTTCTTCAAAATATTGTTATGATTGACTTTTGTGTCTGCTAAAGCATCAAATGCATATTGACTTACTGTAGTTAGCCATATTTTTGCAAACAATCTCATTTTTAAGGCATTCTAAAGTAGTTTCTCTTGAAACTCTTCACCACTGTATAAGGAATAACTATCAAGCCTAGAGGTCTCTCGTACAGTTTTTCCAAGAAACCTGAGTAAGTGAGTCAAGTGTCTTTATCAAAGAGTAACAAGGAGGTCCAATTAGCAGTTAGTCATGGAAACATCATAATAACTACAAAAGAAGAAAGTAAGTTGAGCCTAGAGATACCTTTTTGTTCTTTCTCAATGATACCATCCACTACACACTAAATAGCTTGATTATATCATATCTTTAGATAGGCCACGTCCTCTTAAGTACCCCTTACATCAGGAAAACCACTAAACAATATAATGGAAATTCATCCTCTAACATAAATACCATCCCAAGTTAAAAAANAAAGTTGTTTTCAGAGTTGTCCCCCCATCTTCTTGCATAAGCAATCTTATATTAAAAATCTTAAAAGATGGAGGGCCAGTCTCTGAGGGTTTAAGAGGCTAACCCGCTTGGATACTGAACAGGTCTGCTGGCAGCGAGTATCGGCCTGTGGTATGACTAGTTAAACTCGTCGGAGTACTGAACGGGCTTGCTGGCAGCGGAGCATCCTACCTAGCAAGGATGATAATCTGACAAAAATAAATAATAAATCTAAACTTGTCCTGATGTACGACATTACTTGCAGACAAAGTTGACATGGAGTATGTGTGGTTAAGCTAAGGTTAATGAATCTCATAAACTTGCCATTGGGAAATGACTCTAAGACTATCTTGAAACTCTCTTGCCTACCTCTTCTTATCTATATATAGGATCTCTTATCCTATAGGTGGGGCCATCTTCTAACTGTCTCGTCAGACCAAGCTGTGAAATTTTATCTTTACACTTGACATACTATAAATCTTCGGCTATTGAGGGATACTGACTAGTTTCCTATACTTTTGATTGTGAGGTGTCACAATACTTAGGTGTGGGGGAGGGGTTCATGAGCTGACAAATGACCATTGCCTAGAGAAGTGATCTTTGCAAGAATTTTTGTATTATTTTTATGATACAGGTTATTATAGTGATAGTCATGTTATTTTTGAAATGCTTAAACTCATGTGTGCTATAAATTACTAAACACATAATTAACAAACCACTCTTTATCGGTTTATCGTTTCATTACAAGCTGCATATTGTAGGTTTGACAATACATTTTATGATTGCTATAACTTGTTCATTATAGGTTTTTGACATTTTATGTCATATGCAAGAAGAATGAGTGAGCATGAATCATTCTTCCCCTGCTCATAAACTACTGTGGTTGTCAAAGACACTTCAAAGTTGCAGGATATCCATTATAAGAGGTAAAAATGCACTTAACACAGAGGTACCGGATGAAGTATCGTATGAGGTACCGGATGAAGTGTCGTATGAGGTGTCGAATGAGGTGCCATGTGAATTACACACCAGTAACTGTCCTAGATTCCGGGTAACCATAATTCACTTATATTCAATTAAATTGGTTGTAGGCATTGATTAAAAGATGTTTCATATGGTTATGATCAAATGTCCAAGTCAAAAGACTTGGACATTGATCTAATTACGCACCAGTACATTACTCCAAGTCGAGCCTTTGAATTTGAATTCTTCACACATGGAAACCCGCGCGCACATGTGTGTAACTTACTCCACCTTAAGTGCATCCAAAATCGGGTTGGGCACTCTATTATCTCATTTTCCCTTGCCATTTGCTCTCCTCTGCGTTAAGAAATCGCACCCAACCTCTGCCATCTCGTCCTCTGTTCAAAACGCATTCGGCCTGTGCTAAATTTGTGTCAGTGCTTGGCTTGATTTCTCCCTTGCTTGGTTAAATTCGCCTCTGTCACAATTCCCAGAAGATACAAACCCTCCTCCTATGCAAACTTGTTTTCCATTCCCGAATTTTCACAGTGCAGGGAGGTGTTTTTGCGCGTAGGCTGGGGGCCATTTTTGTCTAGCTTGCAGGGCCACAATGACGGCCTCTCCATGCAATTTGCAGTTGGTGTTGATGGTAAGACATCACATGTAGGGTCTCTCACCTTTGAAGTCACAGAAGATTCCATTGTTGCTGCAACAAAGCTCCCAAGAATGGGAGATAGATGGTTCAAAAACCACCAATTGTCGCGCTCAAGTTACAACAGGGTGTTTAAGCCTGAATTCGAGAGAATTTCAGGAGCAAAAGGGTATGCTAAGGAGTGGATAAAGGCAGAATTGGTCAATCCCTCATCGTCATCATAAGGTTAATTACATGTGAAGGTAGATACTCTACTTTCAAAGCTTGTCATTTTAGATTGCTGGCTCATTTTTTGTTCAACAAACCCTTGAACTTCCCCTTCTATCTTCTCAAAAGCTTAGAGAAGATGTCGTCTCAAGTGAGGAAAAATGTGACTAATCCCCACAACAGTCTCTTCCACCATGGCTTGATCAAGCTCCTTGTTCTAGCTGAGTTAGAGAAACAGGGGCAAAATTGGGATGCCTTTATCTACCAATTTGCAAACCCTCACTTGACAGTTAAGACCGGCAAAAATCCACTTGGCCTAAAAACTATCTCTCCATCCAAGCCTCGCTCTCCAAGAACTCCAAACTCCCTTGCACAAACCCTCTCTTTGTTGGAACAATACCAAAATCTTGTTGATATCTCTACTTCTTCATCGGGTAAAAAGACCAAGAGCAAAGACCAAAAGAAGCCTATTGTTGACCCCCCAATGCCTTCACTCTCTCTTGATCCTACACCTAAAAATCTCCAAGAAGTAATGCAGCAAGACTTTCCCATCATTCCTACAAACAAGAGGGGAGCCAATCGATTTGGTAAAGGACCCTTTCGGAAGAGTACCCGGAACACAAGAATCAAACCTTATGCAAAACCTCCACCTGCTTCGGATCCGATCCAAGTATCCTCCGACCTTGAGAGCCCTCATAAGAAACTTAGGGAAGTCTTTGCAGATGGATTAGAGCCACTAAGGAAAACAAAATCAAAACCTACCTCACCTTACCGATCTCCCATCACTCTTACTTCACCCATGCCCAATCTAGATCCTAAAACTGATAGATTGTCCACATCCCTCAAAGGATCTAAGCCTTCCTCAGGGATCATTGATTATGTTCCAACCATAGAGCAGCTACAAAAAGAAAACCATCGACTTCTCCAACAGTTGGAAGAGAGGAAGACAGTAGATGTACACCTTCATCGTGACAATGCAGTCCTTCAGGCAAAGGTCAACTCCCTTCAGCGGTTGGTTGATGAAATGACTAAATCTAACCGCAGCCTCAGAGCACAATTAAAGCAACACAAGAGGCACAAGGCTAAGTCTACACAGCAAGAAGGAGAGGCTTCGAAAGCTAATCCTCCTCAGCAAGCCTAGTCACGAGGGGTAACTTCTTTTTGTTTGTAGTGGGACCTGCAAAATCGTAAGTGTGGGGGTAATGTTGGGCCCGAGATATGATCATTTTTATGACGGTTATTATACATTTTTGACACATGTACATATGCGTTTTTCATCCTTTAAAGGATCTTTTTGAAGAATTTCATGATAAAATGGTATGATCGCCATAAGGTATGTGTAACTCATGTTTAATGATTGTATCAAGTATAATCCATCATGTTTTTATGCTTCCAAGAGTTAATTCATGTTTTTTTGATGTTACAGGGCAAAACGCACCATGTTTCCAGTTCTGGCACTTAATCCGACACTCGTTCCAGCACTTGTTCTAGTACCCGATCCGGCACTCATTCCAGCACTCAATATTGCACATAAATGGAAGGCGAGTTAGCGGTTATGGAATTGGCGGCCAATGTTGGGCAAATCGAGAACATGGGTTTTCTTCATGATTGCCCCCTCCAGCTACTGAACTCCATACAACTCAGTTTCAGTTGTCCAAAGAGGATGATTATTGGCTTCCTCTGTTTTTTCAGTTAGGGCATCATTTATTGTAATTTGCCGAAATTAGAAGTGGTTCGACCCTCCTGTGGTCGACCACTTGGTATGTAAGCTTATAAATACTGATAGGATGGTCATAAGATTGTTAACCAAGTAGAAGAGCCGTTAGATTAGAGACAAATTCGTTTTTCTCTGTTTTGGTATTTTACATTACCAGAATTGTGTCAGAACTGCGTTTTCAAGCTTTCATGGTGAATTCGCCTTGTTAAGTTCGTGGTGTGCTTGTAGGAGGTAGCCACAATTTGTTGGGGGGGCCACCAGCAGTCTAGTGATTGTTCTTATGTTTGTTTATGCAATTCCTAATTTAATTACTCTTTCTTATTTCCTATACATGTATATTTTTATTTAGTTAATTAATTTGTTGTAGCTTAATTGTCTTGATTTTCTTTTGCAGGTTAGATGATGATATGTGTTAGCATGTGTTGATTTTATAGATTAGGAACAGGCTTGCAAGTCTCTATACTAACCCTGTGTGCAATTAGAAAGTCTCTCTCTCTCTCTCTCTCTCTCTCTCTCTCTCTCTACTAACCCCGTGTGCAAAGTAGATGTTAAATGATGCTTTCTTTTATAATTTTACAGTCAAGTTTAAAACAGATTTTTAATTAGAACAGAACATAGTTTTAATTTGGGTTTTCTTTGACAAGGATTGATGGATGGATAGATTTAATTCCAGTTTTTAGTTACAGCTTGCTTACTTCAGTTTTATATAGATTTCATTTAATTAGTTGTTGGTTAGTATAGATTGTTAATTTACTTTTTAATATCAGTTTTTAATTTATGTTTTTAATTATTTTTTTATTGCAATTTGAATGGTTAGAGTAGACATAGCATAGTTTTATTTTACGCAATTTCCTTTCATAGATTAAATGAAATTAAATTTCTTAGTTAAATAATGATGATCTCGTTATGTTGTTGATGGTTTATACATGAATATGTAGGGTATTTAACATTACTTTTATCATGGCTAAGTTTTCATTGGATTGTTTACTCCACACCTTTCATTTTGTAATCAAGATTAGTGTTGAGCTTATACCATTGGAATTGTCCTTTGTTGTCAAGTGTCATCGAGATATTATCCGTGACCACCGAAGGCATTCACACAACCACCAACATTATATTTGAATTGTCATAAGTTAAAAGAATAGTTTCCCTGCTTTCATAGATATAGTTTCTTGCTTTCATAGCTTAGGAAATAGTCTTATTTGTTGTTGTAGGATAGATAGACTTTGCTTTGATAGATTAGATAGCAGTTTGCTCAAGAATTAGTTGTTAGTCTTCCTTGCTCTCAATAGACTAGATTTCCTTTCATGCATTGCATTGAGCATTTAAATTTCCTTTCATGCAAGAGAAATAGTTTTGCATTAGGCATTTAGTCCACTTGCCTCTTAGGCTAGATGGTTGTTCAATGAGAAGTTTTTGCTTGCAGTAGTTAGTTGTCTTTGCTTACTTGTCTTTTGCTTTCGTAGGTTAGTTAGTTGCCTTTGCTTACTTCTCTTTTGCTTTAGTAGGTTAGTTAGGTGTATTTTCTTACTTGTCTATTTGTTTTAATAGGTTAGATAGATGTTTTTTCTTATTTGCTTATTTATTTGCTTTCATAGGATAGTTGCTCATTGAATGTAGGTTGGCAAGTTAAAAAAGATTGCTTTTGTCATTTGCTTATTATGCTTAGTAGTTTGTTTTTTGCTTATTGTTAAACTAGTTTGTTTTACACAGAGTTTTCATTTGCTTTCTTCGGAACTATCCATCGACCCTTGACCCAAAAGTACTTAGGTTACCTAGTTTCATTTTGCTTAGTAGGGTTTGCTCATTGGATAGTTTTTCTTGAGTAGATTAGCCTTAGATAGTTGTCTTCATTAGTTAGATTATACTCCTACCAGCCTTCTACCTTTGGCATATATTTTTCTACAACTCTAAGTTTACTTACCCCGGGTTGACAATTTAATTAAGGGTTTTTCAGTGTCTTTTTAGTGCATATAGAACACCCATCACCCACATCAATAAATATTTTTAATGCCTGCAGTTATTCATCCCTAGCATGTCAGTGGTACATCAAAGCTTTGGTGTTTTTGATAAGTCCATGATTTGGAGATGCTTCCTGTCTCCCTCATGGATTCTTGAGTAGTGTTTTCTATCACATAGGAAATCCCTTTCAACTTCAACAAGACTGTAAGGCTCGCTCAGGCAATTATTGTCGATGTACTCTTTCCTTTTCTCTTTAACCAGAGATGCGTGCCTAAGTAAAGGCTCTTTACAAACCCTAGAAGGAGGTTTGAAAGGAGTATGATCATGTCTCTAATGTTCCCTTTCTCTCTGCTAATAAGGATCCAGTCCATATTTAACATTGCCTAGTTAAATATGTGGTGGAAGTAGTGTTGGAAATTGCAAGCTACTTAATTTATTCCTTTACAAGTTCGTGGTTTTGACCTTTCTCGCGGCCTCTCATTTTCCCAATATCAAGTTTTCGTTCATTAATTTTGAATTCAAATGGTTTTATCAAAGGTTTTCACCTCCATTTGGAGAGCATTTCAAGCTCTCGGAGTGGAATTCGGCCCTCAAAAATTTAAAAAAATGGGCGAATTTATCTGCACCGCATCAATGGTGACAAAGGTGTTGAGCAGGTGCCAGTCAATGCATTGGTTGGGCAGTGCCACAGTTACAACCAGAAGACAACAAATCAATCTCTTAATGTGCATGTATTATTCTAATTTTCAATCTCTCGATGCCAAAATTGTGCTTGACAGTGTTGAATGTGCGATCAAAAGTTACAGACATGCTTTGGAAATGCTAGAAATTGTAAAAATCCCTTTGGAGTTTGGAAACTTGTAGGCTTGAGGAGGAATCTCATCCATTTTGGAAGGTCAATGGCACTTACAGACCGTAGTCTTCACTATTCATATTATTAGAGGTTTTGTTCCAACAATACCCTTGATTGTCCCATGATGTCCAAGGGTTGTTCCAATAGGAGTCGACATTTGAGTGTAGAAAATCGAAAGCTTAGAGAAAGAATCAATGAGTTGAACACAAATATTGCAGCCCACATAGATGAATTTTCTAAGGCCAAGGCTCTTACAGAGGACTTGGATAAGGATATTGGATTGTTGAAGCCTGAGCAAGATGGCATGCAAGGAGAGATAACAAGGCTTTCATAGGAACTAAAAACTCAAGAATCCCAACTGGAGCAACTAGCTGTGAAGAATGAGAAATTGTATACCACCATGGAAACCCTAAGTGGAAAGAAGTATTTTAGAGGTAGGCACAATCATTGTGAGAGACATAATCTTTAGTGTGTTCGTTGTGGAAAGAATGGACACAAGGAAAATACATGTAGGATCCCATGGAAGAAGATCAAAGACAAGCAAAAACAAAAGGAAGGAAAAGCTAATGCTTCTAAACCCACTCAATTTGTTATTGCTCACTACAATATTGGCATAAATGAAGATTTGTTCAAAACTTCTTGAAGAGATGCTTGGTTGCTTGAAATTGGTGCATTTGCAACATAAATTTTCAAAGTGACTTCTTCGAAGAATTGAATGACAATGTAGAAGGTGCAGTAAACTTTGCAAATGGTTCCAATTTCAAACCTACGAGAATTTGCACCATCAGACTCAAATTGCCTAGATTCCCAAATTCTCTTTTGCATACTATTCTATATCTCCATGAGTTACAGGGGAACTTGTTGTCTCTTGTGCACATTGAACAAGAAGGCCATTCTATTCATTTGTTTGATGGAAAAGTTGAAATAAGGAAGTCTTCCAACAACATGGTCGTCATGACAGGATGGGAGGATGAGAAATTGTTGAAGTTGAAAGAGACATCTGCAAGGGGATAGAATCTTGCATACCTCTCTCACCATGATGAAGGAGCATTGTCATCCAGTCTCTTGTGGCATGCTATATTTGGGCACATCAATTGTGATAGTCTTCGTATGTTGAAGAAAAATGGTGTTTCTGGTTTTCCTACCATTCCAAGGAACTTGAAGCAATGTGAGGCATGTGTCCTTGGTAAATACAGCAAGCAGTGTTTTCATGATTCCACTTCAAGAGCATGTAGAAAGCTAAAGTTCATACACTCTGAATTGTGTGGCCTCATGCTTGTTGCATATGCCTCTGGTAATAAATATATAATGAATTTTATTAATGACTACACCAGGATGTGTTGGGCTTATTTGTTGAAACAAAAATCTCAAGCATTTGAAACATATAAAAAATTTCATCTATGGATTGAAAATGAAGCTTAATCTCGTTTGGGCACTCTTCATACTAATAATGGAGGGGAATACACTTCTAATGAGTTGGAAAGCTATCTTTTCCAACATGGGATCAAGCATTAAACCATTATTCCCTACAATCCTCGTTAAAATGGTGTAGTAGAAAGAATAAACATGACACTCTTGAATATGGTACGTTCGATGTTATTTTTTAAAAATGTGAAGTCAATGATTTGGGTTGATGCAGTTTTGTGTGTATGTGAGAAACAAATGTCCATCTCATGCTCTTGAGAAAAAAACTCCTTGTGAAATGTGGTATGGACGCATTCCTTCGGTGAGGCATTTCAGGGTCTTTGGTTTCACTTGTTATGCCTTAGTTCCTAAGGAGCAAAGAAACAAACTAGGTGCAAGGAGTTGAAAGTGCATTTTCTTGGAGAACTCAAATACCACTAAGGCATATCATCTTTACGATGAGTTAAATAAAAAGTTTGTTCTTTATATAGATGTAATTTTTCGTGAATCCACTAAAAATGACAAGACTATTGAGTGGCAACGTGATCATCTTGATAGATTTACCCACAGAAAAGACATATCATGAGTTTGATGATGAGATTCTACATCTTGAAGGGGGGATCCCTATCTTGGACCAATCTTTGGAATTTCCTTTTGAAGTGCCATCTCCTCATGTAGAAGATCCGGCCACCTCATCATAATAAGAGGTTCAATTGGATGATGTGATCAAGATGATTGAAAAGTTGAACCTTGATGGGAATGCAACACCGGATCAATTAGTCGAGCAACTCGAACCTGCTACCCCCTCTCACATAGGGGTAACTAGAGGAGATCATTCTCCATTATCCACATTGCATATAGTGATCCTAGAGATGATGATCAACATTCTCCACAAGCAACAGCCCCTCAAATGCCTACCCCTTCATCATCGCTCAGCTCATTCACTTGATCAGCATGGTTCATCCAATGATGGTGGTCAACCACACAAGGTACATTAGTCATTGTTTCATACAAAGTGTTGCATTTAATGCATTAGACATTTAGGTCAATATCATGGGTTGAAGTCAGATAATGATCATGATGCTTGGAAGTTATGTTTTTTCCCTTGTTTCACCTTAGTGGCCATCATATGTTTCCTTGTCCAATGTTGTCACTCTTGGAGAACATGGGTACTACTGGGAGGCCTTGATAGGGGTAATGTACCATTCTCATCCATACATATTCCTCCTGTTGTCATATCTTCTGGAAGTGGTTGTTACATGTATCCCAAAAAGGTTTGTACCTTCATCCTCCTATGACAAGAAGGGGCTTGAATGCTCGAGGTTGATACAACTAGTAAAAGAATGGAAAGTGAAATGGGATGACAAATGATAAATCAAAATCCAAATATCAACTTGAGCTCTACCCCCTCGATATGAGGCCATCACCCCCAAGTCCTAATGCATTAAATGCATATCAAACTAAAAGGACTTAATTGAATCCCAGAAAAAAAATGCATAAACCTAAAAATGGTTTTGCAAAGCAGTAAATGAATATCAAAAGGAAAGAATAGGGGTTTGGAAAGAAACATTGCCTAGGAAAGGGTAACTCAATGCACCAAGCGCTCCCTCTATAAAGGCACTCATGGAGATGAACCTCACATGTGGCCTTGCATGTCAGTGACACCATGACCATGAAGTAAACCCCATGTCATATTATTCACTTATACTTGCACTTTGATGAGTTTCTCAATAACTACTCCTCTACTTGGGTGGCGCACCTAATAAGGTGTTGTGATGTTCCTCCCATACCTAAACTTGGAAAATTGCATAAAATCTTATGCTAGTGTAAAGTTTGAAGAAGATACCTAATGTGAATTGCTTATGTGGCTTTTGTATTAAATTGTGGTTTACTTTTTATGATTCTAATGGTTCTTGTATCCATAATGGTTGGACTTACCTGATTCTATAGACCTTTGCTTGATGATGATGCACCCCTTGAGATGGTCCTATGGAAGAAATTTTGGTGCTTATACATTGGACCTTGCACATTGTATGGAGGATGTTGGGCCCTTGATAATGAGCATTGAAATACTTGATGACTTGGCATGTCTTTTCACACCTCCTAGCACCTCCTCGACTTGGGACATTGCATTAATGGGCCAGGACATTGCACATGTAGCTAGACATGTTACATGGAGCCCTTGATGATGCTAGGCACCCTTTGAGGACATTATGGCTAGATTGATGATGTGGCATGTGATGATGGTGATACACCCCTTTGGAGGGATGATGGAGTCCTCCTTCATGACGTTAGCATTTTCACCTAGGACGTTGCATATCTAGAAGATGACATCATGCTTGGAGTGATATGACTTTTGATTAAACCAACATAGCACGTGGGTGATGAATTGGCACCTTGTTGATGATGAGATGTGACCCTATTGATGACAGGACATGACCTTTGACAATGCTTTGCACATTTTGGAGGTGGATGTAACTTTTTGAGTTTTTGTACCCCTAGGAGAGATGATGTCACCCTCTTTACACTCACACATGTGGCCTTTTAAGAGGATGTTTTGATGTTTTAGCATTGTATTTTCACTTTGGAAGCACTTTTGGGGGTCAACCTAAGACCTATCCACCTTGTATCATGGATTTATATGTTTTAGGGACTTCTTGGGAGGATATAGTACATGGTTACCTCATATATATGAGGAGCACTCCATTCTGTAAATCATAACTCATGTTGTGGAGAAACATCACTAAACTTCTCTTCTATCTCTCTTTTTCGCAATGGATGACTTATGCGCCTTGTTTTGGAGATGATCTTGTGGATGTTTTTCAAGTTTTGTGGATGATTTCATGGATGCTCATTGATTTACCTAGTAAGTGTTATTTCTAAGTCTTTGATGGTTTATCTATTGACGTGTTAAGTGAATGTCTTATCAAAGTGGTGATAATTGAATGTTATCTTGTATTTTCTTGAATAAACCTTGTCTTGAAACTCTAGGAAGGTTTGTAGTGGACTAACTTCCGTTGTTATCATTTGTTAAATCTTGTTTAAGGACATAGGGATAATTATAGGGTTTGTAGTGGACTACCCTAGTCTTATTCTTGTAGGTTTAAGTTCTAGGGTGTGTAGCGGACTACTCTAGATTTTGACCAAGATCCATCTTAATCTCTTGCTAAATGTTTCTAGAAGACATAGGACATCATCTTAGGGTTTGTAGTGGACTACCTTGAGTTTCTCTTCTAAAGGATTAACACCTAGGGTTTGTAGTGGACTTGTAACATCTCCATTATAATCTCCAGTTTAATTAATGTTTATGTGGATACAATATGTGGCTATGGCCAAGCGATGTAATATTTAAATTGTACTTCAATGTTTTAATAATAAAAATGTAATGCCACCTGCTAAGGGGACATGGACAAAAGATGGGGGTTGAATTAATCCACAAGAGGGGGGAGTGTCTAGGATAATGGCCAAGAGGGGTCAAAGGGGGGATTGCCCATGTATATCTATTTAACACATTTTCCTAAACTTGTCAATTGTATATGAACCTTCTATGTTTGATTGAGTGTTCCCAAAGTCAATCATTGAACACATGTAAGAGGGTGGGTGTGAGTGATCACATCCTTTTGATTGAGTGTTTCCAAAGCCAATCATTGAATGCATGTAAGAGGGTGGGTGTGAGTGGTCACATCCCAAAGTTATTGGGGAAGAGTGTGAGTCAAGAAAGACAAGCCACAAGAGAGGAATTCATATGGGTTGGGACAGCAGTCAGAGAGGGGAAGAAAGAGATCTTGGCGCTGGTATGGCCATGGAGGGTGAATTCTGGGGTGTAACTGGAGCGTAACTGGAGGGAATTGGAGCTGGAGAACTGAAGAGCTCAGTTGTCAGGCCGAAAGAGAGAACTCCTGCATGAGTTGCACTAAAACAACAAGTGTTTGTTGTTGGTTTGTTGATGGTTTTCTTAGTAGCAAGTTCCTTGAGTTCCCAGATGAGAGATTCCTAGTTACATGTACCAGAGAGACCCCAATAAACGAATGATACATTCATTAGGCTATCCCTGATAAACGGATGGTAAATCCCTTGGGTTAACCCTGATAAACGGATGGTACATCCCTTGAGTTACCCTGATAAACGGATGATACATCCCTTGGGTGATCCGTAATAAACGAATGGTGCATTGCTTGGGTTGGACAAGTCAAGAGGAAGAGAGTTGGTGGAAAGATCGGGATAGTTGTAGGAAAATATTAGTTGGGTTATGAGCTTTATGAGATGCGAGTGGATTATGAGAGACCACCCTCTTCTGTGGATTACTAGCGTCAGCTTGGGGGTGTTTGGTTGTTGAGATTTGGAATAATCAGTCTATGGTTGGGTGGAACGTTCGTCTCAAGCAGTTGGTTGCACGATTCTTGTTTAAAGATAAGTGTTTTATCTTGAATTGAGTTATTTACATGTATTATTGTTGTGCATGAACTCTGCTTGAATGATAATGACTTATTTGTTGTTGTAAGGAATGGTTTAGTTGATGCTTTAGATGCATTTGTTTTATGGTTACAAAACAAATGAAAAGATCTGGATTGTGAGAGACCACCCTCTTCTGTGGATTACTAGCGTCAGCTTGGGGGTGTTTGGTTGTTGAGATTTGGAATAATCAGTCTATGGTTGGGTGGAACGTTCGTCTCAAGCAGTTGGTTGCACGATTCTTGTTTAAAGATAAGTGTTTTATCTTGAATTGAGTTATTTACATGTATTATTGTTGTGCATGAACTCTGCTTGAATGATAATGACTTATTTATTGTTGTAAGGAATGGTTTAGTTGATGCTTTAGATGCATTTGTTTTATGGTTACAAACAATAGCTAAATATGTTATAAATTGTAGTTGTAGGCTACAGGAAACCAGCTAATAGTAAAAGAATTACTTTAGTTTAGCAGAAGTTTCGTTTTTATGTGTATTCTGCACGTAATGTTGCTTAGGTGGAGGCTAGGTATGTTATAAATATGGTATCAAAGTTGATAATGAGAGAGTTTTGCATGATGTGGCCTAGCCTGGGTGGTTGGATACGTTACATGACTCATCTAGGGTTTAATTATTAGGTCTTTCTCTTGCCTTTGCTCTCCAAGAAAGTGCATCTTTGACTCCATATGCCCAAGGAAGTTAGACGACACTAGTCTTTTTCTCTTACAAATGACCTTAAACCCTAATTCTACCTTTATTTTGATGATTTATGATTAGATTAAGACTTACCTTCAATTTCTAACCTATTTTTAGCTTGATGTATAAGGTTTGTAAGCATCTTCCAGCCTTGAAATATTCCTTTACATCATTTATTGTATTGTTGTTGCAATTTTCAGCTTATTGGGGTTTGACGTCTTGGAGGTTTTAAGCTTGTTTCATACCATTCATTTCAGCAAGCATTTGTTAGCCAAAACCCTAGTTTTAACTTGCATTTTCAGCCTTCTTCCATTACATATCCATTGGTTTAAGAATTGTTATATTTCTGTTGTTGTAACTTGATAATTCACTGAAGTAATCATTCTTAAATGCAAGTTTTATGACAACCATAGCTTTTCTTTTGATTTGTAGTGTCACGAGGCATTTGTTTGACTTATTTGACTAGGTAGTTATCATTTATTGTCATAAAACACCTCTCACACAAATACAGAATTGCTTTAGTTAACCACCTTGTGTTTACCTTGAACCTTGACTTAGTGGTGGTATATTTGGATAACTAACATAGAAGATCATAGACTTGACATTTCTTGCTATAGGATTCCTTGAAGTTACTAAGAAAGTGTCCCCTGTGTTGGATTTCATCATTCACTAAAATGAGGGAAGCAATTGCTGAAGTGACAATGGCAAATACTTCCAAAGGTTACACTTGTCTTGAACGTTGTGACAGGATTTGCACAAAGATTGGGTGATAACAAGACCATCACAAAAATGTCTAAAGTGGCTCATAAAGAAACTTGAAAGTGTTATTCCTAACGAGGTTGGAAAGACAAGAACCAGAAGTTCAACAAGACAAGACGATGGAGGCGATATAGATGATTTGAATTCAGGGAACAACAATGAAATGGATGTTTCATATAATTTTGAGTTGAATTTATCTACTAACTTTGAACCAACTTCCTTTGATGAAGTTGCTTCTCATGATGAGTGGAAAGGAGCTATTCAGGAGTATGATACTCTCATCGAGAATGGGACATGGAAGTTGGTGGATCCTCCATTTGGGACCAAATCAATTGGTTGCAGGTGGGTCTACAATAACAAGTACAACTCAGATGGCTCACTTGACAAGCATAAGGCAAGGCTTGTGGTGCAAGGATATGCACAAAAAGAAGACATAGACTATGAGAGACTTTTGCCCCCACAGGAAAATGGGCTACTATTTGTGCTTTGTTGGCTTTGGCAACACAGAATAGGTGGAAGATTCATCACATAGATGTGAAGACAACTTTCATGAATGGAAATTTGAAAGAGAATGTCTACATGTCTCAACCAAAAGGATTTGCTATGAAGGGTCAAGAACATAAAATATGCAAGCTCATCAAGTCTTTGTATGGCCTAAAGCGAGCACCTCACACATGGTATGAAAAGCTAATCGAGCATCTTTTGTAGATCAATTTCAAGCATTTTAATTTTGATGATGCAACTTTGTTTGTCAAGAAAGTTGGAAAAACTATTGTATATATTGTGGTGTATATAGATGATCTTTTGATAATAGGGAACAATGAAGCATGCATTGCATCCATAAAGAAAGAATTGAAGAAAGGTTTTGAGATGACAAACATGAGACATCTTCACTACTACTTAGGTATTGAAGTAACTCATAATCCAAGGTATCTACTCATCTCCCAAAAGTACATTGAACAATTGTTGAATAAATGTGGCATGGTTGATTGTAATTCTCTCTCTACTCCAATGGAGAAAAAAATGAAGCTATCATCAAAAGAAGGAATGAATTTGAGGATGCAACTAAATGTAGACAATTTGTGGAGAGTCTTAGCTACCTTACCACCACTAGACCAAATAACCCATTTGTAGTTGGGATCCTTTCTCGATTCATACAAAAACCTTGTGAAGGACGTTGGTGTGCTACAAAGATAGTTCTAAGGTACTTGAAGGGAACTCAAGACTCTGGGCTCAAGTACTCTAAAGTGAAGGACGCCAAACGACTTGGATATACAGATTCAGACTTTGATGGGGATAGGGAGAATGGATTGTCTACTTCATGATACCTCATGAGTCTTGAATCAATAGCTATCTATTAAAGATCACGCAAACATAATATTCTAGCAGATTCCACTACAGAGGCAGAATATGTGATTGTTGCAAATGCGACAAAGGAAATTGTGTGGCTCATGTAGGAGAAACAGAGGAATTCTACTCCATTTTTTATTCACAACACTTATGCAATCAAGTTGGCCAAGAATCCTAGATTCCATGATTGAACAAAGCACATAAACACAAAGTACCATATGATTCGACGTCATGTAAGACCAAGACCCTTGATTTGATACATTGTTCCACAAATGAGCAAATTGCAAACATCTTCACCAAGGCATTTGGAAGAGAAATTTGAAGAGTCATAAAACCTCCTAGAAGATGAAACCAAAAATCGTCTCTCGATGTATTTATGTACAACTCACATCAATAAAAGATTTTAATGCATGGAGTTATTCATCCATAGCCTATCAAGAAAAGTGTCAAAAGCCTCACTTTCGTTTTTTTTAAAGTAGACTCAAGTGCATATGGAGTAGTCGTCAATGAATGTAAGCTAATAGCGAGCTCTTTGAAAAGACAAGGTAGGAAAAGGGCCTGCAATATCATTTTGAACAAGTTGAAGACAGTTAGAAGCTTTCCAAGATTTCATTTATCAAAAATATCTTGAGGATGCTAGCCAAAAACACACCTAGTCCGAACACCATCAACAAAGGAGATAGGAGGAAGACTAATGACCATATTTTGCTTACTTAGTTGTTGAAGATCGTGATAGTTTAAGCGACCAAATCACTCATGCCATAATTTACTTAACTCATTTAAGTGAGCAAGTAATATATTGGTAGGGGACTCCACAATATGAAAAAACAAGTACAAGCATGCATGATGATCCACCTTCCATATGGCAACAATTTGAGAGGGATCCTCAATTTCAAGAAACAAACAAAATCAGGAGTAAACAAGATTGTCTTCCTTGAACCAAAATTTGCAATCTGATAAATTAAGAGTCAAATTAGTTAAGCGATTATGAACATATAAAACATTGTTGATCGTGCCATCTATCATCTCAATGGAACCTTGCCCATGAACAACCAAAGGTGATGAAATGCCCACAAAAACATGCTCTGTATTTGCATGAATTAGTGGAAGCAAACAAATTCTTATGTGCAGCCATGTGATGGGTTGCTCCAAAAATCAAATATGCACTCAAGGAGAAACTTGTACAAAGAATTAATAAATAGACATTTAGATTTTTGCAAAAGCCTTTAATAATTAGACATTTAGATTTTTGCATTGTACGAAGTAAACTTCCACTATAAATATGAATGGGAGCTTGTGTCTAAAGAATGATTTGCAAAATTTCCAAAAGTTTTTATCATTTTTAATGTATATTAAAAAATCTCTTAAAAACCATTGAAATAACATTTATGCAAAAACTGAGATTTTCATTCTCAAAAAGATATCCATTTCACATTCTATTTCCTTTTTTAGCATACATTCTCCGCTTGCCCAATGCTGGAGTCATACCAACTGTTGATTGAATAGTGAGCTCGACTTGCACTTCTACAATTTTGTTTGGGATAGATGCCCACTGGTAAAGTTAATTTTAAAACCATAGGTGACAGCACTGTTGATTGAATAGTGAGCTTGACTTGCACTTCTACAATTTTGTTTGGGATAGATGCCCACTGGTAAAGTTAATTTTAAAACCATAGGTGACAGCATGTATATGAACCCAGTGATTTTGTTCAAGTGGTTGAGTGCTTTAAGCTTATATGAAGTCTCAAGTAGCTCAAGTGATTGAGTGCTTTGAGCTTTTATATAAAATCTTGGACTCAACAATCTTTAATAATTAAACATCTAGGTTTTTGCATTGCATAAAGTAAACTTTCCACTATAAGTATGAATTGGAGCTTGTCCAATTTAAAGAATGATTTGCAAAATTTCTAAAAGTTTTTATCATTTATAATGTATGTTAAAAAATCTCTTAAAACCCATTGAAACAGTATTTATGCAAAAACCCAGATTATTTTTAAAACAATACCCATTTTACAATCTATTTCCTTTTTTAGCATACATCCTCCACTTGCCCAATGCTGGACTCATGACTCATACCAACTGTTGATTGAATACTGAGCTTCGATTGCACTTCTACAGTCTTTTTCAAGGATAGAGGCCCACTGGTAAAGTTAATTTTAAAACCATGGGTAACAGCTTGTATATGAACCCAGTGACTTTGTTCAAGTGGTTTGAGTGCTTTAAGCTTCATATGAAGTCTCAGGTAGCTCAAGTGATGAGTGCTTGTCTGGCTGCCTCCATTGTGTGCCTTGTTGCTGCCAAGTAGCTCAAGTGATTGAGTGCTTGTCTGGCTGCCTCCATTGTGTGCCTTGTTGCTGCTAAGTTGTTGAGTGCTTTGAGCTTCATATGAGGCCTCAAGATCCATTCCCCATGCTAGCTGCCTCTATTGCATGCCTCACTCCTGCTGGGTCAGGTATCATAGTCAGCGCTTTGAGCTTCATATGAGGCCTCAAGATCCATTCCCCATGCTAGCTGCCTCTATTGCATGCCTCACTCCTGCTGGGTCAGGTATCATAGTCAGCATGGGCTTCAGTGCTTTGAGCTTCATATGAGACCTCGAGATCCATTCCCCGTGCTAGCTGCCTCTGTTGCATGCCTCACTCCTGCTGGAGTCAGGTGTCATAATCAGCAGGGACAATTGTACTGGATACCATTCACAATTGGCAATGAAGCACTAGATACATTCTTAATGCAGGGAAGTGCTCAGGAATTTTCCTGAAAGGTTTTAAATGAAACCTTTCAATCACCAAAACTACCTACATTCTGAATGCAGGGAAGTGCTCAGGAATTTTACTGAAAGGTTTTAAATGAAACCTTTCAATCACCAAAACTACAGCATGTTTATGCATATGGATTGTTTACCTTGGTGTTTGTGTTTTGATATTGAGCAATTTTGAATCCATATAGCCCAAATTTGCTTTTGAAATTTGTTTTTGGCAAACATAGATATGGAATATATTTTACTACATATGTGTACAATCCATATAGCCCAATTTTGCTTTTGACATTTGTTTTGGGCAAAACACAGATATACAATATAGTTTACTACAGTACAATACATATAGCCCAATTTGGCATTTGAAATTTGTTTTGGGCAAACATAGATATGCAATATAGTTTATTACGGATGTGTACTTGGGTTATAATAGAGAATTAACCACGAAATACATGGTATAAAATTTGTGTGTAAACTGAAATAAATCAACACCCTGGGGTTCAAACAAAACTCCCAGGAAAATGAAGAATCTCCTAATATCGATTGGGTACTGATGGAGAGACGGAAGGAGAATGCCTGTCCCCGTCCAATCCCTGACTCAAACATTAGTAGAGCTTCACCTTACCATTGATGGTTGGCCATAGCAGTGTAAAGACATGGCCTCTGGTGGATCACATGGGTTGTGCAATGGAGGTTTACTGGATCTCTTCGTGGTTCTATGGTGCAATGGTTGAAGATCTCTGCTTTGGCTCGAGAACAATGGTGGCCTTGGCGGTTCTTGGCCTGGTAGCAGCAGCAGTATCTCTTTGTTGCACCTTATTCTCACCAGATTTGTGAGTTTGGATTTGTTAAATGCCTTAATGCTTGTGTTTTGATATTGAACAACTCTGAATCCATAAAGCCCAATTTTGTTTTTGAAATTTGTACTGGGCAAAAATAGATATGCAATATAGTCTACTATAGATGTGTAATTGGGTTGTAACAGAGATCTTGAAATTTGTACCGGACAAACATAACTATGCGATATAGTCTACCATAGATGTATACTCGGGTTATAGTAGAGTATTAATACGTTGTATAAAATTTGTGTACAACTTTGGGATAAATTAACCCCGGTTCAAATAAAATTCACATGGAAATGAAGAGTTTCATTATATCGATTGGGTGTTGATGGAAAAACGGGAAGGAGAATGCCTGTTGCCAATCCCTGCCTCCTTTGTAGGGCTTCAACTTTTCGCTGGCTTCGAGGGGTTTAATTTTCCGTTGGTGGCTGCCATAGCAAAAAGATCTATTGGTAATGGTCTATGCGTAGGTAGCAGGCTATAGCCACGGAAACTCCGGTGGATCACGTGGGTTGTGCAGCGGAGGCTAGATCTCTTCGTGGCTCTTTGAGACAGAGATGGTTGCAGATCTCTGCTACGATTCGTGGACAATGGTGAGCTAGGCAGCTCTTGACGTTGCGGCAACAGCAGCAGCTCTTCTTTGTTGCACCTTTATTCGCACCAGATCTGTGTGTATCTGCTCGTGGCGGCAGTGAATGGTTGGGTTATGATGTTGGATTCCAAGGGTTAGACGACTGGTGTGTAGTAACTTCTGCCTAAAGTCTCCAAAGATAGGGTATGCTCACCTGGCACATGTTGGGTGGAGTGTAGAGCCAATGCAACTCTGATAAAGACTGCTTTTGCAGCCCTCTTTATTTTTACTATATAAAGCTTTGCAATCTTGTTTTAATAATAGAATATAAAATAAGTTTAAAACAAAGACACTCAGATATGAATGCACAGCATAACATATTGCCTTGCGGCATAATGTCCTGAGATTCTTTCAAAACCCACATATCAAAACCCTAAATATGACAATAGGGAATCAGCCACATTTGCAAGTATGAATGATCATCGTTTTTCATAAACACGGACCAACTTGCATTCATCATTTCCCACTAATATATACAAAACTGATCTCAAGAAACTTAAATACTGGTAATCACAGCATACCATGTCGTTGCAGTTATTTTTTTTATCTCCGGACCTCAGTAATTTGAAATTTGTACATAAAATTGGATAAAAACCCGTGTGCACCGTGTGTGCCTGTAAAAATTGCCCTGCCAAATAAAACTGCCAATGCAAAGCGATAAACCTAGAAAGCATTCAACGAATTCATCCAATAGGTAACAAAAAAAATAAAACAGCAGAGACAAACTAAGCAAACCCCGCATGGAACTTTTGCAATCGTGTTCGGAATGATAGCTTTTTCTCATCGTTAGGGTGTCCGTCTCCGAAGTCTAACATGTGTAATATGTACAACGTTCATCATCGCAGAAAGCCCCAGAGTGCAAATCCCAGAAAGTAGCTCTCATCTTATTGGTCGTTCATCAGATAATGATAGATCAGCATAGTGTATGATGCCCTAGGGCATCTAATCCTCGAGCTTCTTTCAGAAATTTATAACAAAAGAACATATAAAACCCTTCAAGCAGAACATTACAAAACACTATAGATGAGATTTCACAGAACATATACAACATAAAGCATTAAGATCATCAGAGACTTAAATACTGGTAATCACAAGATATCATGTTGTTGCAGTTATTTAAATCATCATATGATCATCTCGATACCTCATAGTGGCATGAGGTTTGTGCAGAAGCATCAAATACAACAGAAAGAAGACACCACAGCTCAGCTGGAAAACAAAGCATATGAGAATAGACACAACAAACATGAACAGAAAAACAAAAAGGAATTCAACCTTGAACCTCAAAATAAGTTACCCCTCCAGACTGGAATAATCCGCAAAACAGATCCAAGGGAACAATAAAATGGCTGAAACGCAAACAGATCTTAACAATAAAGTCTCATAAACACCTAAATGCACCCTACAAGATTTTAAAAAACCATACCAGAAAGCTCGCCATGGACCACGTTAATCGGCTACTGATATATGTAGGGAGAGGTCTAGCCCTCTCCTAACCCTAACCCTAACCTGCTTCATTCTAAAAAGCCCTAAAGGGCTTGAAACCCTAGACTTGGTCAAGAAAAAGTTGGCTTTCCCAAATTCAAAAGGACGCAAGGACGCAAATGAATATGTTCATGCTTCCATGATCCATCATTTATTTTTGTCTCCAAATTCAAAAGCACGCAAATGAATATCTCCATGATCCATCGTTTACTTTTGTACAATTAGAAGATTTGAAAGTTCTATTTGGGATTTTAAGTTTGTCATATTTTTAAAATTTGGTCATAATTATATTAATAAGTATGATGCAATAATTTGAGTAGTTGAACATTTTGAGCTTCATGTAGGAGGTTTTAGAGTTAATTTTCCAGTATTTTTATTGCATGTCTCATTTGATGTCTTTACTAGGTAAATCTCTTTGTTTTTAAAAAATGTTAACCACATATATTTTCAGGTCCATAGATAAGGTGGTTGGATAGCAGGTTTTTTATCCTCCCCATCTGGGTTCAATTCCCTCAAAGTGGACAAGTTGGTTCGTTGTGATAAGGCTAGAAGGGTAGATGATCCCTGGGATATAGGTCCACTCCATGGGCTTTGGGATGCCTCGACCCTCGCTAAGTCACAAGTTATTGGTATATATGGCTTGCAGGTTGTTGGATATACTCGTGGGTTATAGTGGCAGCTAGTGGACTTCATCTCGGGCCTAGCCCATATCAAACCTACCAGTTACCAATTCTCATGGTTACAAAAAAAATGCTAACGACATATCATTTACCAAGTTTCATTTGCCAAGTGTCCGTTGACTTCAAGTTGCTAACCAATTTACCAAATGAAGTAAGCTAATCTTGTAGCAAACAAATCCTCTTTCTGATCGCAAATCTATTAAGAATCAAGAAAAAATTTCAAGCATGAGCAAAGTTCTACCATGATCCAAGGCCATTGTGCATGGTGGAATAATACCCAGAGGGGGTTTTCCCAATTCTAAATCCATCTAGATTGTCAAAAATTTGATCAAAGTTTTGGATCAATGGGAAATCTAACTTTCTATATCACAGTATTCAGACAACTAGAGGGAAGTTTGCTACAATATTAGATGGCTTATTTTACCAAATTGTTTGACCATCTCTTCATTTTACAGCGAAGTTTTGTTTTGCATACTGGCGACAACAACCTATGTTTTGAAATCCTGAGACTCTACATGCTAGACCAATTAATCTATTTAATAAAAATTGTTCATATGGTTTCATTCACCTAAATCTTGAGTGCATGAGTTCGAGTTCGAGTTCAATACCCACAACTAACACTCTTACAATATAAATTGCACTTCATCAAGGAGACATCCTTAAATCATTCTAGGGCATTGCCCATTGATGGAGATTATCGCCACTCAGATACAGTTAGGAGATAGTTTTGGTAATTAAACTTCCATTTATGGTTATGGATTCTCACCTCGAATATAGGTTCCATTACCAAAATTGTCATCACCACAAACACAAATCAAGAGGCACAATTGAACAAATGTGAAGATCCCAAAACCATCATTGTACAGTTCCTATTTGTAAACTCCACAAATACAAATTAAAATTTTGGATATCAAAGTTAAAAAAACTTAATTCAAATGAGATCAGTTGCTAGATATTTGTTTTAAAAAAGGATGCTAATGATGTGTAAATCTACGAAAAGCAACAACCTTGGTGAAATGACTTACTAAACTCTATAAAAAATTGTTTGTAACTCTAAACTGAGCACATTTGAATCCCAACACCATCCTACTTATAGGCTTTACACCTATGAATCAAGGAAGGGCACATTTATTTGATGGTGTTCATTCCATCACAAGTTCCTCTTTCCCATTTGATCTAAATTAGTTTGAAAGTTTTAGTTTGTTTTTCTAACTGCAAACAAATTATTTCATGGTGAAGCTTCTATGATGGATATTATATGTGTGTTAGGATTATGTAAGATTTATTGTGGATAGCTTTCGTCCAAAGATGAGGATATAATCAACACCACCTTTTCAATCACCACATACACATTATTCCTCTAAATTTACATGGTCATTGTTGCATAGAATACAAAGCTCCCAAAATGTCATCATGCACTAAAGCAAAGGTGTC
This sequence comes from Picea engelmannii, assembly GCA_009831015.1. NCBI lineage: Eukaryota > Viridiplantae > Streptophyta > Pinopsida > Pinales > Pinaceae > Picea > Picea engelmannii. Next base: position 249,678 of record ML798435.1, read on the forward strand.
ACGGACCTGCAATCTGCCCAGATTTATTTTTGTGACTTGAGTTTGTCCAAGTCATTCCACCACCCACAGTCATGTGGCACTGCCTTGCCTCGACCGCAGTGGCTTGGCCAACATGCACCTACTACAACCAGACTACGCCTCTTCACCTAAGGTCTCACCATAACTTTGTCTTAGGCTACAACAAGTTAGATGCTCTGCTCAGCCAAGTCTAACACACTTAGTTTATCCAACAAGCACATATGTATGCATCCAACCACCGTCTTAAAACATCCCAACAATACAACATGTTAACACCAATTCTTCTAAGGGGGGTGTTTTCTCTCCAGATTCGAGCCCATGGCGTAAAATGCAAAGAAATGGGGCTTAAAAAACCCATCAAATGCATTTTGTCCAAGGTTGCAACCATGAGCGCAATGTGAAACACGCAGAAAATCCATTTCGGGTTAAAAATGCAAGCAGGCGGGCAGCTCCATTATTCAACGACAAGGATCAATCGATGGAGCAGATCGACGGTTGGCAGGTAATTGCGGTCAACGGAGTTGTGCGAGGTTTAGCGCAAGAGATAGCGCCCATATCGTCGAAATGATCGGGGTTGTCCGATCCAGTGGGGACAGGTGGCAGCTAGTCGACATTTCGGGGATCGTAAGTTGGGAGGATAGGGTTCTCCCTTGGGTTTCAAAACCCCGAAACGTGAAATGTGATAGCCCCGGGAGCCTGGCCCGCGGTCATGGCCCAAGGTTCGGTGGATAGGCGGGGCCTAAAGAAGAGGACGGGGGGCTTTCGAGATATTTAAAGTGAAAGCGTCAATGTGATCTGAACCATCCACCCTGGGGACGCGTGGCGAAAATCCATGGTTTCCCAGGTTGAGCAACCGGGAGAATGAGACAGGATACATCATATATCCTCGATGCGCGAAACCCCGAAAGGATCAGGATCGTTCAATGAGAGCGATCTCGGTCGTCCGATCTTAGAAGACACGCGACGGAGGGTCCATGCCAAAAAGGGACCCACGTTTAAATATTGATCCAGGCCATTCAACCAGAGGGCGTGTGGTGCTCGATTAAGCCTGGTCGCTATTTCGGCTATCGAAACTTCAAAGGACAAAGGGTTGCTCCTCCACTGCATTTCGAAACCCCAAAACGCGAAATGTGAAAGCCCCCGAGGATAGGCCCACGGTCCTAACTGGTGATTATATGAGCGAGGGGTAAGGAAGGCACCAGCACGATGTAGCCTCCTTCACGATTTCGGTAATCGGGATTCTCAAGGGTGAGGAGTTTACTCCCTCCCATCACCGATACCTGAAATACGTGGAGCACCTTTGGTTTTAGCGCAAGGTCACAACCCACTATCATATGGAAAGTAGGGCCAAAGGGAAAAGATATGCGCCTGTTCAGACCAGAGACGGCTAAGAGCTGAATAAGGAAGAAGTCCTGGCCGTCGATGCTAAGGGAAGATCAAGCCGTTGGTTTGGATAGGGCGATTTCGCAACGCATGGTATCGGGGATCCTGGACACAGCATGAGGAAATCCCCGAAAGGAAAATGCCAAAGCATCCTTGAAGACAGTTGCATGGCCCTCTGGTTACGTTGAGAGTGAAACCCGAAGAAATGAAGGCTGGCCTCCAAGCTTTGGAAAGCTGACACGTGGTCACTCTCTGTGTATTCAGTCTCGGCCACCCTCCATGGAAGAAGCAGTTAATGAAGATTGAGAAGGTGGTTGAGACCTTAGCTCAACCCATAAATGGAAGGCGTGGGGAGGGTCAGAAGTAGTCAGCTCGTGGTACTCCGATGGACAGTTTCCCTGCAGAAGGCATGTCGTCTTAAGCAGTGTCAGACAAGAAGCTGCATGTACAGTCTATAGGAAGATCATGCGCACGTAAAGCCTTAAATGAGGTAGCTCAGCTACCCTCCTGCGACCAAGGAGGTGAATTTCTCTAAGTATATAGACTCAGTTTTCAGATTTTGTAAGGATTGTTGGTAGAGCTAAGCTCCCTGTTGTATGGTTTTGATGAAGCACTGGTTTCTTTGATCATGTATGTGTATCCAAGATTTCTTGTTTAAATGGTAGTCAACTTTCTTATTTACTCTATTTTCCTTCTGATGCTAAGGAGTTCATGATCGACAGATTCGCATGAACCATTGTGATTGTGTTATGATAAATGATTTGTTGTAACGTTGTAATATTCCTTAGTTTCCTTGTGATTTAAATTCTAGGAGTTCTCGTGTTTAAATCATTCATCCTTGGGTTGCCGAAAGGCCTAACGTCTTCAGTCAACCTTTACATTTTCTCGTTAATGTCTTCCTCCTGCTTACCCTTACTACAACCTACTAACTGAAGTTAGACTAAGACCTAGCCTGTTCATACATAGTTCAGTCCAGGGTTCTGAGCTAAAACGATATCATTCTGAATCTGCTCTCTTTCGATCACCCTTGATAAACAAATCGTGACATAAACTGATGGGTGTCGGGCTCTACTCCTGCTGCAATCCAGGAGTGACTTCTGACACTAACATTTCTGGCACCGTTTCCGGGGACGAAATTGAAGATTTTCCCTGGGATTGAACGATCAAGCTTACTGGTTCTGAGGGTGCATCAGAACCTAGTACATCGAAGATTGCAACTGTGCACCTAGCGACTCCACTGTGGCGACTCCAATGTTTCCACTTCACTGTTTCAGTTGTGGCTACTTTTAGCACACCTGAAAGCTGACCCAGAGGAGCTTTCTTGAGAAGGTTTTCAGCAGCTGCTTTCTCAACTTGAGAAGTTCCCTAGGGTAATGACAACGTTAGGATCTGGCCTTTGATGGTGAACAAAGACCAGACACATTCAAAGTTGCACATCTTTCACCTAGCGACTCCATGATTAAAGGATCGATTGGGGACTCCGTTGTTGTGAAATGGAAAGGATCATGGCTCGAAGGTTTGCTCCTTTTAATTTTTCAGTTGTTCCTGGTTTTTCCTAATGTTGTCCCTACTCCGAATGAATGGGGCGATTATTTGCCCATATTTAGAAAGCGTAAAGAGGACAACCCTGCTCAACATCTCCATGAGTTTCATGAACTCATGCATCAGTGGGGAATACATCATGAGGATGTATTATTGAAAATGTTCATGTTCTCATTAGCAAGAGATGCTCGTGAGTGGTATTTCTCCTTACCTCCTGCTAGCATCTCCTCCCTGGAGTAGTTTCATGCAGTTTTCAATAAGCGTTGTCAAAAGTTCTACTCCTCTAAGTTAATTTGTCATAACTGTTGTGAGGAATGGGAAGGCCATGATCAAGATATGGCTGTGTCTAATGAAGACTGTAAGGATGAGGACCATATGGAGAAAGAAGATGCTCTGGGCGAAGTTATGGAGCTGATTAAATCTCTCTCTGCCAAACTAAAAAGGTTAGAATCTGGAGAAAGCGCAGAGGATGTTCCATCCCTTGAAGAGGATGTTCTTGGCAGCTCTAATGTGGCTGATGTCGAAGATTTCACAGTTGTAGAGGCCTTACATCCTGTTCCTGACATACCTGCTGCCCCAAGCTTTGATGATTATTCAGATGAGGAGTAGCAGAGCCCCACATCACAGTTTGTTGACCATAGGAGCATCCAGCCTGTATATGACAGCTACGAATCAGATTATGAGCTAGATACGCAGGACTTCCAAGAGCATACTGCATAGCCTTATCCTTCGTTCGTTAAAGAAGAATATTACAAGGAAATCAGCCATCCTGGGCCCGCAGAGATCACTGAGCAGCGGATTGAAGAGCAAAGCTTTCCCATGGGTCCTGTTTATCATGATTATGAATCTGACCCTTGGGAGAGCAAAGAAGAAGAACCAGAGGAGCAGTTTATCTCCTGTTCAGAACCGGTTAGAGAGCAGCCATCACCTGAGAACAGTCAGCCTACATCAACTTCTCATCCACCTGTGCCTACTAGATATATTCAGCCCGGTGTGAGCAGCTGTGTAGCAAAAAAAGCTGCCTGTTACAAATCTTCCAGAATCTGCCACTCGTTCTATGAGCCTGTCAACGACTACATGAAGTGGCATTTCTTCATACTTTTGAGCCGCCCTATTTTATCTCAACTTCATCCCTTGGAGAAAAGCTGAAGGATGTAACCGTTCTGTTGTCACGGTTGCATCATCTGTTACCAATCATTGACAGAGTGAAGGAGCTTCCCTTCAGGAAGTTACTTGAATGGCTATGGTGGAAGTTTACTTTCACCTAGCCCCATGTAAAGGATTTTATTAGTTTAGGACTGTACATAAATAAGCTCCTTTGAGCATGTATGTTTATTTTGTTTTTCTTTTACTTTTCGGCCTGTATTTTCAACAAGGTGTTTTGATCTTGACTCCATAGCCCAACAGAAGGCACTGAAGCTGCAAAATGAGTTCTTAGAGCATCACAGGGACGACTCTATCCCCCATGGAGCCTAATGTTAACACCAATTCTTGTAAGGGGGGTGTTTTCTCTCCATATTCGAGCCCATGGCATAAAATGCAAAGAAACGGGGCTTAAAAAACCCATCAAATGCATTTTGTCCAAGGTCGCAGCCATGAGTGCAATGTGCAGCACGCAGAAAATCCATTTCGGGTTAAAAATGCAAGCAGGCGGGCGGCTCCAGTATTCAACGGCGAGGATCAATCGATGGAGCAGATCGACGGTCGACGGGTAATTGTGGTCAACGGAGTTGCGCGAGGTTTAGCGCAAGAGATAGCACCCATATCGCCAAAATGATCGAGGTCGTCCGATCCAGTGGGGATAGGTGGCAGCTAGTCGGCGTTTCGGGGATCGCAAGTTGGGAGGACAGGGTTCTCCCTTGGGTTTAAAAACCCTGAAACGTGAAATGCGATAGCCCCGGGAGCCTGGCCCACAGTCATGGCCCAAGGTTCAGTGGATAGGCGGGGCCTAAAGAAGAGGACAAGGGGCTTTCGGGATACTTAAAGTGAAAGCGTCGATGTGATCTGAACCGTCCACCCTGGGGATGCGTGGCGAAAATCCATGGTTTCGCAGGTTGAGCAACCAGAAGAATGAGACAGGATACATCATGTATCCCCGGTGCGCGAAACCCCGAAAGGATCAGGGTCGTTTAATGAGAGCGATCTCGACCATCCGATCTTAGAAGACACGCGGCGGAGGGTCCAGGCCAGAAGGGGCCCCACATCTAAATATTGATCCAGGCCATTCAACCAGGGGGTGCGTGGCGCGCGATTAAGCCTAGTCGCTATTTCAGCTACCAGGACTTCAAAGGACAAAGGGTTGCTCCTCCACTGCATTTCAAAACCCCGAAACGCGAAATGCGAAATCTTCCGGGGATAGGCCCACGGTCCTAACCGGTGATTATATGAGCGAGGGGTAAGGAAGGCACCAGCACGATGTAGCCCCCTTCGCGATTTCGACAATTGGGATTCTCAAGGGTGAGGAGTTTACTTCCTCCCATCGCCGATACCCGAAATCCATGGAGCACCTTTGGTTTTAGCGCAAGGTCACAACCCATTATCATATGGAAAGTAGGGCCAAAGGGAAAATATAGGCGCATGTTCAGACCACATATGGCTAAGACCTGGATAAGGAAGAAGTCATGGTCATCGATGCTAATGGAAGATCAAGCCGTTGGTTTGGATAGGGCGATTTCACAACACAGGGTATCGGGGATCCTAGACACAGCATGAGGAAATCCCCGAAAGGAAAATGCCGAAGCGTCCTTAAAGACAGTTGCATGGCCCTCTGGTTGCGTTGAGAGTGAAACCTGAAGAAATGAAGGCTGACCTCCAAGCTTTGGAAAGATGACACGTGGTCACTCTTTGTGTATTCAGTCTCAGCCACCCTCCATGGAAGAAGCAGTTAATGAAGATTGAGCAGGTGGTTGAGACCTCAGCTCAACCCATAAATGGAAGGCATGGGGAGGGTCAGAAGCAATCAGCTCGTGGTACTCTGATGGATAGTTTCCCTGCAGAAGCCATGTTGTCTGAAGCAGTGTCAGACAAGAAGCTGCGTGTACAGTCTGTAGGAAGATCATGCGCACGTAAAGCCTTAAATGAGGTAGCTCAGCTACCCTCCTGCGGCCAAGGAGGTGAATTGCTCTAAGTATATAGACTCAGTTTTCAGATTTTGTAAGGATCGTTGGTAGAGCTAAGCTCCCTGTTGTATGGTTTTGATGAAGCACTGGTTTCTTTGATCATGTATGTGTATCCAAGATTTCTTGTTTAAATGGCAATCAACTTTCTTATTTACTCTATTTTCCTTCTGATGCTAAGGAGTTCACGATTGACAGATTCGCATGAACCATTGTGACTGTGTTATGATAAATGATTTGTTGTAACGCTGTGATATTCCTTAGTTTCCTTGTGATTTAAATTCTAGGAGTTCTCGTGTTTAAATCATTCATCCTTGGGTTGTTGAAAGGCCTGACGTCTTCAGTCGAACTCTACATTTTCTCATTAATGTCTTCCTCCTGCTTACCCTTACTATAACCTACTGACTAAAGTTAGACTAAGACCTAGCCTGTTCATACATAGTTCGGTCCAGGATTCTGAGTTAAAACGATATCATTCTGAGTCTACTCTCTTTCGATCACCCTTGATAAACAAATTGTGACATAAACTGATGGGTGTCAATCTCTGCTCCTGCTGCAATCCAGGAGTGACTTCTGACGCTAACACAACACTTAGCCAATTAAAAATATGCAAGGAACATAAACATCCAATAGACAATAAAGCATCAACAATACACAACACAAGTATAATGGCCAACACCTAATCGAGGTGCATAAACACTTTATTATACAAAGAATGTTTACATGATACATTGGGGTGGTTGCATCCAACTGCTTGCACCCAATTACAAATGTACAAATAAACCAAGGCAAAGCAACCCCATGCCAAACTACCCAACAAACTTGCACAATCCAACCCAAGATGCCTCCATGGGCTTGTCTCCTATAATTCTTCTTCCACTCTCTATCTCACTTAGGCAGTACAAGTCATTCCATTATGCCCAACCCTAAACTTGGCACAATCATAGAACTCCTTGAACTCCTTACTAGGTAATCTTGTGTATGCCTTAGCACTTTAAGGCATCCTCATATATACATGAGTCTTGTCACGCGCTTGCAAGCCTCGTCCACTAAGGTGGACCCAAGTGTCGTTGAGCCGACTTGCTCATCTTTGTTCCACATCCATCAATTAGTAAAGCAAGGTACGTGCTCATTTTTGTTGATGATTTCTCATGCTACATCTAAACTTTCTTTCTCAGGCACAAATCTGAAGTCTTTCAGCATATCAAAGATTTCAAGGCTCTTGTTGAGACACAGTCAGGAAGGAAGATCAAATTCCTTCGAACAGAAAATGGGGGGGAGTATGTCAACCATGAGGTACCAAATCTTTGTCTTGAGGCTGGGATTCAGTTGCAACACACAGTTCCCTATACTCTGTAGCAAAACGGAGTTTTTGAGCAGAAGAATAGATCTCTGAAAAAGATGGCATCTTGCATGCTACATGCAAAGTCACTTCCACATAGATTATGGGTTGAAGCACTTAATTATGTGAACTACATCCAAAATAAATCCCCCCATAGATTTGTCAAGGATAAGACCCCCTTCGAGGCTTGGAGCGGCCTCAAACCAGAAGTGACCCACTTCTGTATATTTGGATCATGTGCATGGGCCAGGATTCACTTTAAGAAGAGGAAGGAACTTGATCCACAAAGTACATAGTGTATTTTTGTTGGATATCTCGACAGTGTGAATGGATACAGACTCGTTGATACCTCCATAGACCGGCTCTTCATTGAGCATAGTTTCCAATTCGAGGAAAGTATCTCGCATGTAACTCAGAAGCCGCATGCAGACACTTTTGTTCTTCCACCTGTCAGAGATGATGAGCATGCACATGCCGACTCTTCTTCAGATGAAAGTTATGATTTAGAGGATTCATATGATTCGGATACTGAGTCAGTACATTCAGATGCGAAGTCAATGCACATAGATGCAGATGCAAAGCCAGATCTGAGGCCCAACTGGGCCAAGACTACTCTTCAGGATGGAGGAGATCTTGTTGGGGATCTAGTTGATACCAGGAGGAATCGATCTGATTTCGAGGAGCCTTGTTTTGCACTCACTGCCACTAAATTGATGCCACCTAGGCATCTTTTCTTGGTTCAGTCTTCAGATCCATAGTACTATGGCGAGGCTGTTGGGAATCCCTTTTGGGAATCCGCCATGCAGGAGGAGTACAACTCCCTCCTCGAGAACCAGACATGGGATCTGGTTCCCCTTCCTTGAGGAAGAAAACTTGTAAGGTGCAGATGGGTCTACAGGACCAAGAGCGCAGCAAATGGACAGGTTAGTAGATACAAAATCGGGTTGGTTTCCAAAGGCTTTCAACAAGTGCACGGCATTGACTATGACAAGACCTTCGCTCCAGTAGCGAAGATGGATTCCATACGCTTGGCACTTGCCTTTGTGGCAGCCAAGGGATGGGAAGTCCATCAGATGGACATGAAGAATGCATTTCTTCACGGAGATCTCTTTGAGGATATCTATATGGAGCATCCCTAAGGATTTATGCAGGATTCATCTTTGGTCTGACGACTAAAGAATTCACTTTATGGCCTCAAGCAGGCTCCGAGGACATGGTATGCCAAGATGGACTCCTACCTGTTGTCACAAAACTTTATACATTGTAAGTAAGACCCGGACATTTACATGCTCAGGATGGTTGATTCACTTCTACTCCTAGTTCTATATGTTGATGATTTGTCGATCACCAGTTGCTCTACTTCAGTGATCGTTGCAGTCAAGAGGATTCTGCATGACAAGTTCTTGATAACGGACATGGGTCCGCTACATTTCTACCTTAGTCTCGATATCATTCACGATGCATCAGGCATAAAACTATCTAAGTCCAAGTATGCATGAGATATCCTCGAGAGATTCCAAATGGCAGACTGCAAGTCTTCCCTGACTCCTTTCCTATCGGGAGTCAGACTTGAGGATGGTTGTTAAGCCCTAATATTGGATCATTACCCCTTAATTGGGGCATATTACATTAGTAATGTTATTTTATTTATGTCGACTTTATTCCATTAGTTGTAATTATACCTCCTAGCCTCCTATATATACCAAGGAGACATTTTCATTTGGAATCATCTTGTACTTGAACATTTATGTGGGGTAAAAGGAGGTTGCCCCCTTGAAGAGGCTTATTATCTGAAATTATCTCTTTTTCAAGGTGTTGAGTACTTATTCTGAGGTTTTTCTATGCTATATTGATATTTGGTTCTTAACATATGGTATCAGAGCTCAAGGTCTTGGGGTTTCACTGCTACATCTGAGACACCGTGGAATTTCACTGTAACTTTTTTTCTACAACAATTCAGAAGGAACGATTTGGAGGATATTTAGTAGACGGATCAAGGTACGTTGGGTTAAAATTTCAGCTCCCGAGGCCTTATACTTTCAGAGATACAACCTTTTTAAGATAGGTTTATGGAATCATCCTAAATTGAGTCATTGCGGAATTTTCACTATAAATTTTTTTCTATAACGTTTTAGACCCTGAACTCCAGAGAATATTCTCAGAAATTAGTAAGGTATCTGTGGTAGCAATTTTAGCTTCTGGGTCATCTTAAATTTGTAGATACACCCTGTGGAAGATAGGGTATCTGACTAGTCTTATTAACTAGTCTCAAGCAGGTGTTTCGGGTAAAACAAGCATAAATTCTTCCTAGAGAATCCAAATTGAGTGAGACTAGTTGCATTGGATAGTAGACATCCTGTAGTAGTTATGGTAGGAGTTTCAAAATTTTATATCAATTATTTTGTGCGGGGCATGCTATACAAGTGAGATCTCTTGGAAAGGCCAAAAATCAACAAGTTGCAGGGAAGTTACCGTAAATTCCACTTGAAACATCCAATTTTTATCAGACATGTGGCATTGAAGAGAATAACTATCAGAGACCTACAAAAAATAAAAGTTGATACTCAGAAGGGCCGAAATTTTGGAGATACAATAAAAGGAAGATTGTTTAGCAGAACCACCTCAAAATCAAGGTTTAAAGTGATACTTGGCCAACATGCCACCAAAAAAGGGAACTTCTACTCCAAATAAGCCTCTAGACAATCCTACTTGGACTCTTGATGAAGGTGAAGAAATGCGTAGGGACATAAATGATTTACAAAAGAAGACAGTAACCAAAGATGAACTACAAGAGATGATGGATTCAATGGAAGCTAAGTTGGATAC
>ML798435.1:267973-325812 GCA_009831015.1 Picea engelmannii
TATTATCTAGGAAAATGCATACAAACTTATCCAAATACTTGTTGAAAACACTATTCATGAGACACATGAATGTAGTTGGTGCATTGGTGAGACCAAATGACACCACCACAAATTCATCATGGGCATACCTTGTTTGAAAGGTCGTCTTATGAATGCATTCCTATTTAATTCTTAGTTGATCGAAACTAAACCTCAAATCAATGTTTGAATATACATTTGTTCCTCTCATTTAGTCAAACAAGTCATCAATTCAAGGCAATGGATACTTATTCCTCATCGTGACTTTATTCATTTTTCAATAATCAAGACATAGCCTAAGAGTTCCATATTTCTTTTTCACAAATAAGATAGGCGCTTCCCAAGGAGATACACTTGGACAAATGTATTTCTTTTCCAACAACTTTTGTATTTTCATTTTCAATTCATTCTATAAGGAGTCTTAAACATTGGTGTAGTTCCAATCACAAGTTGAATTGTGAAATCAATATTCCCTTTGGGAGGAAGTCATGACACTTCAATGGAGAACACATCACCAAAATCTTGCAAGACCTGATAGTCTCCAATCTTGGGTCATTTATCTAATGTTGAATCTAATATATGTGCTACATACAATTGACATCCATTTCTACAATATTTCTTCGGTTGCAAAGTTGAAATTTACCTAATAGAAATTTCCTTTGGTATGCCCCTTACTGTCCTTGAATTTCCATCTTCATCAAGGCAATCAATTTTTTTTTTGTACCAATCAAGTTTAACTTGAAGTGCTTCCAACCAATCCATTCTAATAAATACATCATAAGAACCTAGTGGAAACATATTCATATTTTCCCATGTGAAGATCCCATTCATCTCTAATGGGCATCTCCCCACTATTTCTCGAATGTTCCTTGCGGTTCCAATTGTTGATTTTTTGTTAGTTGCATTAACATTAGATTTACCATAGAAATTTAGACTTCTTTTGCATGCTCGTTTCTGCATAGGTGATGTTTCACCATTGCCACCTACTCATGCCACCCCCGAGCATAACATATACACCCTGGGAAACCCTTCTACACAAGGGGAGAAAACCCAACAACCTTCTTATAGAAAATATCCTTGACAAGACAAAATAACCAAGAACAAGCTCTATCCATCCACTAGAGCAAACCACAAAGAAGATAACCTAGCAACATAGATGCAACACACCCTAGCCAGAGTGCCAGGGTATCTATCCTCCACTAGAACACCACCAGAGATAACCAACACTATAGTTGCAACTCACTCTAGCTAGAGAGATAGAGTGGTTGACCTTCACCATGTGCATCACAAAAGAAAAACCCTAGCGAGAGGTATGAGGAAACCCTAACCAAGATGCGCCCTACTTCCTTCCTTTTGTAGCTACAGCTGCAGCTGCAAATCTCCACCAAACTTGCGCTATATCTCCATGAGAGAGTGTGTCAAATGAGGAAGGCATCACTCTTGCTTATACTAATCTGCCCAATGACTTTTCTGGTAGGGCCGACCTGACTTTCTGGAAAATATATTTTATGTTTATCTTTTTCTTCCGGAGCTAACTTTACTTCTGGAGCATTATAATTCTTCTTTATTATTTTCTGTGAGGTCATCTTCTCTTATGGGATATTCTTTAACTTCCAATGGTTTTCCTTTAACATCTTGGTAACTTCATCTATAAGAAAGGTTATCCCAGAGGTGAATACGACCTGCGGCTACCGAAAATATCAACACTCCCTCTTAGCCAGGGAGGTATTCTCCATGATGTTTTTCCTCTGGTTCTCATAGCCTCGCAGGCTATTCCATGGTCCTTCAACCATGCCATGGTCATGCATACCATGCTACTGGTAGCATCATCACATCGCACATGGTACACCCAATGTGGACATTTTCTAAGGCCTCATCACCACTATAATACACTAGGACCTACTCGTTCGTAGTGTATCATCAAGGACCTACTTGCCCATGACGTGTCCACTTGGTCTACTCCCAAGGGACATTAGCACCAACCTAGTACATCTTATCGGTCCATCGATAAGTGTCATGCTCAACTCAGTCCATTGAGGAGTATCGTAACAAAAGAATGTCTCATGAAGCTGCAACCATCAATACTCCCTCTCAACGAGGAAGGCATTCTCCAAGCATACTTTGTATTGTTCTTGGTATTCTTCAATCATAGAAAAGTTTATCCATGAGCCTCATTGGCTATATTGACGATTCATATCCACAACCATGTGTCTAGCACCTTAGGTCGTTCTTGTCCATGACAAGAATTATGACCACATCATAGCCACATTCACCTCATAGTTGATCATGGAATGTCCACATTCCCACATGATCATGAGCATATTTAGAATGATCAAGATCAGTCATGGAATGTACATATTCCCATAGGTTCACTTTGTGAATGCATTTATCTTGATGTTATCGAACACGTGGAATTGCACCTCAAGTCTTCAGTCTGCCAAAGACTATGTCGGGGCACATCTACATCGGATGTAGATGTTCCCTATCTCCCCTGGTCTATAGCCTAGTACTAGAAGAAGGGTTGGCCCGATGCTTATCAAGGCCACTCCCCTCACCATGAGTGTTATGCCCGATGTAATTCACACACATTGGAGGAATGCCTATTCCATCGAGAACTACGTAGCTTCAGTCCATTAAAGAATTTGTTGGGCCTCGAGTCTTCAGTCTGTCGAAGACTATACCAGGGTTCCAATCCTTCAGTCCATCGAAGACTGCCCTAGGATCATTCCCACGTGGTCAAGTTCGTTGGACCAATCTTGGGATATCTGCCAGATACTTTCCTCCTGGAGATCTAGCAACAACTTGAATCTTTAGTCCATCGAAGATTACATCAAGGACATTCCCACATGATCAATTCCATCTAATCAATCTTGGAATGTCTTCCCGATGTTGTAATCATCAAGACTCCTAGAGGGAAACATTTGCATTCTTGCCAAGCTTGTCCCTGATAGAGGCTTGGTGCAAATGTCAATTGTCTGCTCATTTGTGGATATGTGTTGGAGCCTCACTACTCGAAAAATATCCCTTGGCATTCATGTTAATAACACACAACCTCTGCATATGCCATAATTCTCAATACGAAGCTTTGGAAGACTCGTCACCATCTTCCCTAGAGTAGGAAGAGCTCTATAATGAAAATGAGCAAGTCTCCTACGCCATGGCTCACTCAGACTGATAGAATCATGCACCAGGAACTGGTCAAATTTTCAATCTATACAACCTCCTTGTCTAGTCAGACTGTTTCATGTCTCACACTAGAGACCATCTAATAAGTTTCCTTATGCAACCATCACTATATCTCCCTCTCAGAGCTATCAATAGTGACATGCCTCCGAGGTAACCTACCTGGAACAAGAAAACAAGAACAACAACATTTCCATGGCAACCTCCATGGAATTTAACATTATAACCTACCCGGAACAGACAATAAAACAATAATATCTCCTAAAGGAGAGATAAACAAATGCATATCTAGTATTAATTGGTTGGCATAATGATCATAAATCCAATAGATAAAAGAAAATAAGATCGAAATTGTGACATAACAGCTAGAGGCATATCAAAACAATGAAACCTGGAGGGTGCATTGTTCCTCTGAATGCATTGAATCTGAGATCCCTCTAGATCTATGATTTGTTGCTAGGACAAAAGTCCCTTCTCCTGCAAAACACCCTCAAGATAATGATTCAATTTAACATATAAAAGTACATACCTCGGAAATTGTAGCACCATTCGACAACAACGGTAAGCAACGACAAACCCTAAAAATTCAATGTGCCCCAACTAGCTTGACAAAATAAAATTGTGCAGCGGCAAGGTACTACGGGAAGGTACAATGGAAAACTACAGCGACAAGGTAAATCTCAGGATCTTCCTTCTAGCAATTAGACTGTTCTAAAGGAAACCAAGCTCTGAAATCATGTTGATTTTTTTTTAATTACGTTAACATTAGATTTACCATAGAAATTTAAGCTTCTCTTACATGCTCATTTATCCATAGGCGATGTTGCACCATTACCACCCAACCATAGGAACCTACTCATGCCACCCCCGAGCATAACATATACACCCTGGCAAACCCTTCTACACAAGTGGAGAAAACCCAACAACCTTCTTACAAAGAATATCCTTGCCAAGACAAAATAACCAAGAACACGCTCTATCCACTAGAGAAAACCACAAAGAAGATAACCCAACAACATAGATGCAACACACCCTAGCCAGAGCGCTAGGGTGTCTAGCCTCCACTAGCGCACCACCAAGAGATAACCAACACTGCAACTGCAACTCACTCTAGCCAGAGAGCTAGAGTGGTTGATCTTCACCATGTGCATCTCAAAAGACAAATCCTAGCGAGAGGTATGAGGAAACCATAACCAAGATGTGCCCTACTTCCTTCCTTTTGTAGCTGCAACTCTCCACCAATCTTGTGTTATATCTCCATGAGAGAGTGCTCCAAATGAGGAAGGCGTCACTGTTATTTATAATAATGTGTCCAATGGCTTTTCTGGCAGGGATGACCCGACTTTCTGGCAAATTTGTTTTTTATTTATCTTTTTCTTCTGGAGCATTATAATTCTTCTTTATTATTTTCTGTGAGGTCGACTTCTCTTCTGGGATCTTCTTTGACTTCCAATGGTTTTCCTTTAATGTCTTGTAAACTTCATCTATAAGAAAGGTTATCCTGGAGGTGAATACCTCCTGCAACTACCAGAAAAATCAACACCAATGGCTAGCTAGACTAGTCATGACCTGTTATGATTTCACTTTTTGAGAGCACAAGTTTCAACAATTTTAGGAGTAGCGTAAGTGTGACTAGATCTAGGATCAATTAAAATAGAAATGAATTTCTTGGTAATCTTATCATCAACCTCAACCACAGTTGATTGGTGGTCTTTGAGTGCAGCATGGATCTTGGGAATAGTCCTTACTACATCCTCAATTGTTGTAGCCTCTTGAATGTTGTGCACATTTCTAACACTACCCTTCCAATGTGGACAATTTTTGAGAAAATGATATTATCCACATCCCTAGTGTTGAATAGCCTCCCTTGGCTTCCCTCCTACCAATTCAATTGGCTTAGCCTCACTTTTTGTTGGTTTATTCTACTAATTTTTGTAATGAGGAGGCTTGAGTCCTTTCCTTCTCTGATCAAGCTTCTCCCTCTTCTTTTCCTTCCTTGACTTATGAAATTCTCGCTTGTTTTTACTCTGATCATAACAGTACTTAGCCTTCTAATGGTCTCATGTAGAGTTTGAGGTTCATCAAACTCAATTTATATCCTTGTAAGACTAAGATAATCCACTTAGGAAATTTTGGATCTTTACCTTATTGTCTCTAATGTACTTGACATATCTCAACATCTCCAATAATTTATTTGCATATTCATCCATGGTCATTTGTCCCAACTTTAACTCATGGAAATCTTTGTTTTTTTCATCATAGTATCTATCAGAGCGATACTTCCTTTGAAAATGATTCTTGAATTTCTTCCAAACAATATTCCTCTCATCGATTTTGTTAACTTTTCTGAGATGTTCTCACCAAATTTACGCCCTGCCATTTAAATTAAATATGACCACTTTGGCCTTCATGTTTCTAGAGTAATCATGGACTTGGAACTAATTTCTCATCCCAAGAAGCCAAGCCTCAACCTCTTGTCCATATTTTACTTCACCATAAAATGTAGGGGGGTTTCACCTTTTTAAATTCTCCATGTAAGTTGTCTTGGAAAGGATTCCTCCTCTTATGCCTTTGGAAATAAGATTTTGAATTACTCAGTGAGTCTATAGAGGAAAATGACTCATGGTGTATATGTCCCATCTTTGGGGGTTCTTCTGGTACTACAAGACCTCTTGAGAGAATTATTCATGGAGCTATTCTTGCTCATACTAGCATTGTTTGAATTATGGCCATGATGTAATTCCTTCTATATGTCTGCCCAAATTTGAAGCATGGTTGCATTCCACTAGTTCTACTCTTCCTAAGCCATAATCATTTTTTCATTATCTACTATGTAGCTTTGAAGTTCTACCCTCAAACTTCTCATGGTCTATGCAATATATATATGTGTCTCTATATTTCTATGTCCATTAGACTCTATCTCTACATTTCTATGTCCATTAGACTCTATCTCTACATTTCCAATGTGCAGAAATATGCAAATTAGGAAATCTGCCACGATGATGATGTTCATAAAGCATACTAAGTTTCCTCTAAATAATGAAGTAGATACGAGGCCATACAAAACAAAAACAGAGTCCAAAGGTGTAGTGTGTTGAAGGAAAAAACATAAGAGAAACTAGTGCAAGGTTCAAAAAGTGAGCTATACATAACATATCTACTAAAAGTTTAGAGATGGATAGTTTCTTCCAATGTTATGTTGTCCATGTCATTGTTCTCCTTGGTACCAATTAGCCAATGTGGATTCCTCTATTGCGTTCCAATCCGAGAAGCAAGGGTCCATTGAATATGGGTCCAGTGCGGGGTTGTTGAGGACGAGACTGGAGGTAGTTCTTCATGTTTTCATCATAGAGGGTATCATGAAGCTCATGAAAATCCATCTCCTCTATGCCAGGAATTGCATATTGAGAGTTCTAAATTGAAGAAACTATACCAAGTGTTCACCCACAAAAAATGTCTCCTAACCAATTCCCAACAATAGAATCCAGAACTGAAATTTTGATGAAGGAA
Organism: Picea engelmannii; assembly: GCA_009831015.1. Taxonomy (NCBI): domain Eukaryota; kingdom Viridiplantae; phylum Streptophyta; class Pinopsida; order Pinales; family Pinaceae; genus Picea; species Picea engelmannii. Next base: position 274,685 of record ML798435.1, read on the forward strand.
AGATGAATTGGTAAGAAAGTTTCCTCTTATATGTAATTTATGCCATACCATGTTGAAAGAGTTGGGGCTAGTGGAGGCGAAGGGGGAGGTCTTGAAACAAGGCACCAAAAAACTTCTAAACCATGCTCCAGAGCTCCCAAAAGAAACTCGAAGGTGGAAGTGCTAATATCCAAGAAAAATGATGCGTGATAACTGAAGTGAGGTATTCATTAGCAGGAGAAGGTGTTAAATGAAACATGCTTCGAGGGTCGACTAGTATTATATGACCTATCCTTTCTACGTGGATGTCATAATCCATGCCTCGCCCCATCTGTCATAATGATTTGGTTCCAATTGATGATTGACAAAGACTAGGGTATAGATTGATCATACCTTCAGTTGTTTATATACATATCACCAAACCCCATTTTTCTTAGTGGCCAAATTGGATTTTAGATCAGTCACCACATTGTGCTCTTGCAGGATGTGGAACCACTCCCCTGCTTCGAAATTACTACAAATATATTGTACCCTTGCCAAAATGGAGGTGAGGTGTATATCCAAGGGAGTGGTGTTTGAAATCATATGTTTAATAATTAGACTAGACTCTCCCAGCACTGTTAGTTTTTTAAGCTGCAAAGAGGTGGTTGATTTGAATCCTTGTAGAAGGGCGTATGCTTCCACCTTATTATTGGACTTGGTTCCAAGGCTCCATTCATAAGTACGAATTGTTGTCCTCCTAGGGTCATATATTTCCCCTCCTACACTTGCCTCCCCAGGGTTTCCTTCCTAAGCTCCATCAAAAAAGAGGAGAAACAAATTCTACATGTTCTTCCAATTCTCAAATTCTTGAGAAGTCATATTGGTAGCTTGATCTATGGAGTTTGTTTTGTTTCTCAATTCAATAGGAACCTAAATTGAATTGCTTCCACCATTATTATTCATCTTTTTGTAGCTCATGCTTAACTGATATATGTACTCCTTTGGCTCGAAGATGCTCAACCAACAATATTTTATTTCTAGCAAGCCAAAACTTCTAGCAGACATATTTTGGGAGTGCCATCTAGAGGAACTTGTAAAGAGGCTTGCCCTTAAAGGATCCCGAGTACAAAGTGTCCCATTTATAAAAAATGCTTCAGAAATTTGTTGATTTTCTAAGTCAGTGAACCACTTCTATAAGAACACAATTCCATAACTGCCCCATGTAGTCACACTCTAGGAAAAGGCAGTGTACAGTTTCCTCTGTCATTTTACACAAGTAACACCAAGAAGGTCCTTGAATTCCATGCCTACGAAGATTATATGTTGTGAGTATTTTCCCATGCACCAAGGTCCAGTAGAATATGTGGACCTTAGGGAGCCCATCTGCATGCCATATGTTATTCCATATGGAATATTTTGGAGGAAATTTTTCATTTTTCAGCTGATGATGGCAACCATATTTAATTGTATAGTTGGATTCCCCCCATTGTCTTTGGTATATAAGGGGAAATCATTGTGGAGAACATACTCTCAAAGAATATTCAAGTAAACTAATAAATTGACAAAGGTTCCCTGGTGGTTTACCAAAATTCCAACCAGACCATGTTCCCAAGTTGGACTAGGAGGAGATGTCAAATAGTGTGTTTTTATTTTGATGTGTCTGCCAGTTTTGAATACGGAGAAGATCCAAAATAAATGTTAGAGGTTGTTGGAAAATTATGCTATATGTTCATATGTTAATTTTATTATTGTTCCTCATGATCTAAGTCATATTGGAAATCAAGTTGGGTTGAGAAGCTTTGAGTAATTTCCATATGGAAGATCCTTCTCGGGGTCACAAGGTGGAATCTAGGCTTCTTTTCCTATGCAGTTCCAAGTATTATTTGTGTAGAACTTTTTTCCACCACTCATACTTTCTAGTGATGAGCCTCCAAAAAAGTTTTTCTCTGAAGTCCAAATTTGTCAAAATGGGATCTTTAATTCCAAGTTCTCCATTGGTTTTTGTGGATCAAACAATTTCCCAATTGACTAGATGGAATCACTTTGTGTTAATCTTGGGCCCCTTGCCACATAAACTTGTGAAGTTCCTATGCTAATTGTAAAGTGATCCCTTCTGGAGTGAGAACAACTAAGAACTGATATATTGGGAGTGCAGAAAAGACTAATTTTATCAAAATGAATAGCCATGTTGGGTTTGACCAATGAGCTCCCCACTGATTGAATTTATTCTTCACTTTGTTGATTATCAACTACGATTGTTGTGAAGGGGGAGACTGGAGGCTAATGGGAATACCTAGATAGTTGTTGGGCACAGGCCTAGTTTGAGGAAATACTATTTTTGGAGGATAAAACCCATAATTGGAAAAAGACAGCAGGAAGGAAAAGCAACACGTGCGAGGAAAGCATGCAAGGCGTGCATGCAGGGAAAACTAACCACAATAGGGTTAGGGTTTTTGTAAGAGATGTAACAACTGTTGAGCTGCAAATTAGTGTATATAAGTACCTAGGAGGTCTAGGTAGGGGCGTGCTAAGTTTTGTAATGTTCGATGAAGGAAACTACTGTAAGATCTAATACCAAATTTGTAAGTTGTTGAGCTGTAGGAGAGTCGAGCAACTAGATCCCAAGGGTTAGATCATAGGATGATGAGCCTAGTACGATCTAGTCAGCCTCACAGGGATCGTGGAACCTATTTATGATTGTATGATCAGAAATTATAGTGCACACAGTGCCATATATTACACAACCATAATAAAAGAGCCTAAGAGCCAAATCTTTATGGACATATCCCAGGAGGGGGTGAACAACGATAATATATGTCTTATGTGATGTGATTGATTGCATGTTTCCCTTCTGTAAGTAGTTAGACTATGAATGGATGAATGGATAATTTTGTGAGATCTGTTATGTGTTATATCTTTTAGAATGCATTCATAGACTTAACAAGTGAATGAATAGTAAGAAGAATAGAAAGAACAACTAGATCAAGGATTAAGAAGATAAATTGTAATCCAAGTTCCCCACTCTTTCCTATACTGCAAGCATCTGCACATTGCAGTCACCCATAGAACTATCTCAGGTGAGATTGCACAATACGCTCTGTGTGTTGTGTTTCCTTCTGGTTTACCAGGAGGGCCAATAGTTTTAGAGGGATTTGTTGGAAGTTATTCAGATCTGAACCTAGGTCAGCCCAAGAAGTGGTTAGAGAATGAGTAAAAACCAACAAATGGTTTTGTTGCCAGTTAAAACTGCACGGGATTGAGTGAGTGGGATCCGTGAAAGAATCGTGAAAAGAATGAAGGTATAAAAAGGAATGTTCAAACCATGGAATCCAACAAAGGTGGAGATTGAAAACTGGTTGAAAACAAAGGAGCTTGAGTTTACACAGAAGGATAACATAAACCCTAAGTTAACACCATGCAAATATCTGGACAAGTACGTGTTTATCGACTTGCATGAGGTCTTTTTCCATAATTTCCCGCATCTGTTTTGCAGGAGTGGCTATTAAGGTTGAAAGATAACAAACCTACAAATCGAATCAGACAGCTCAAGTGGAATCCTGTGGAGATCGCAAAGTTACAACAAGTTAACAACAAATTCACACGCACAATAGATTTCTGGCTAGACAATATTGTTGTAGGGTTTATCACAGAATTTACAGTAGATACTGCGAAGTCTTACAACGCAACAGAGCAAGGGTTCCTAAAAGGACCTAGAGGTAGGTATATCAGATCTCTCTACACTTCAATCAAGATCTTACTATATAACAAGGGTGTGATGACTATGGAAGAAGACAACTAAACTTCCCTGCATGCATGGGGGAAGGGGGGAAGCACTGACAAGAGTTGGAGAAATGGAGGGAGAGATGGATAAAGGAAAGAAGGAGGAGGCCTTGGACCCAGTCACGATGGAGGAATATTAGATCAAGCATATCATGGCAACAAATGGAAAAACGCGTAGTGGATTACCCTACCAATATAAGATGAATAATAAGAAGAAATTTATAATAGAGAGATAGGGCTTGGAAAGTGATGAAGAAGAGGTAGAGGATCTTCGGGCTGTGCAGTAGATTGAGGAAATCATGCGTGCAACATATGAAAGGAAGACAAGAGGTCCAAGGGAAAGAACAGAAGGCATAACTCCTATCCATATCAGTGTCAGTGTGGAACCCATCAACCCATGTGCGACTAACACACCAGAAATAACACCACCGTTTAGACAACCAAATTTTAGTGGAAGGAGGATAAAAAGAAGTGCACCCAATTAAGGAACAACGACTGGAGGATCTAGTTCAGGAAGTAGTAGTCAAGTATCTACACCGCGTGGAGGTCGTAGTTCATCATCGTTCAAAATGGCAGGACATGATCCCACCATCAGGTTACCCAAATGCAAGGGAGAAGCATCATAGGATCTTGAAAACCACTTGTTTATCTGTGAGAAGATTTGGGAAGAAAAGCAGATCACATATGAGGATACAAAACTTGCGCAGTTATCTATCACGATAAGAGATCGCACACTAGATTAGTACATGAAATTAGCTGTAAACATTCCACCATGAACAACAAGGACGATTGCAGATGTTAAGAAGCCACTGATAAATGAATTTCATACGTCTAGCTCAGAGGATCAGTATATGAATGGGATTATTATAATCAGGCAGAAACCAGGTGAGTTTGTATGGGATATTGATCAAAGGTTTAAATGTTTTAAAGGTACGCTGAAGTATGTCATGACTAATATGCAAAATGGACATCTCTTTGTGAACTCACTATTACCACATCTGAAATACCTTTTGAGGCAACATAAGTTTCAAACTTAGGTAAAGGCTCTACAAGCAACCCTACAACTGGAAGAGAACCAATATCAGAAGACAAATCCAACAATAGAGGAGCTAAAGGAGGATATCAAGAATCTCACATTTCAACTAAATCAGAATAAGAGCAAAGAGAAAAGAGAAGTTGTTTGGTGTACCACATGCAGGACAAAAGGGCATCACAACAATGAGTGCCCAACTTTCGTGCAGTACATGGAAACATGGCTACCAAACCCTTTGCAAACATGAGGACCATGGTGCAAGATCTGTAAAACACATGGACATGACCCATATCATTGTCTCATGATGCAGAAGTATCAGACAGTACCTAAGAGTTCGTATTGTAACTTTTTCAAATAAGTGGGTCATGATGACAAAGATTGTAGGAAAATGTACTTGATGCGGGAAAGAACGTTAGAAACCTATAGGGTGCAGGCATAAATGATGGCAGGGAAATATGCACCTTAATTTAACGATGTATCACCTCCATACAACACTGCACAACATCAGTACAACATTGTGTAGCCTTAGTATAATAATGCGCAGCCACAGTATAACCTACCCGGTATAATCAGGTGCCTCATTACAACGCACCACAAGCAGGTCTAGGTGAATACAAAGGTGGAGGATGAGGTAGAGGAGGATTTGGAAGAGGTAGAGGTCCAGTAGTGTGCCACAACTGCCAACAACCAGGAAACTATGCAATGGAATGTCCACTTCCACCTGCGACATGTATGTATTGTCGCTCAACAGACCATGATATAAAGGATTGTCCAACATTATTGGGGAAGATTCAAGAAAAGAGAAATCAGAACAATTAGAATGTTCAGTGGATTTCTGCAGAGGCGAGGGATGATGGAAGAAATACCAACATAGTCACACGAGGAGGAGCTAATACAAGAGTTGACACAGTAAGACAAGAGTCAACGCAACACCAATGGGTGAAGAGGAATATTGAACCACAGAAACAGTTCAATGCGGGGAAAGAAAAAGAAATATTCAAGGAGGTAAGACATGAGTTACTCAAGCAAGATGATGCATCTACATCAATCGCGTAGCATACTCAAAACGTACCAATGTACGAGATGCCCTTAAAATGGACCACACTAGCGAAGTACCACCTATAGCACAAGTAAGTACCATAAAGATTTTTCTACAATCCTATGTTAAGATACTGAAGGACCAATCATCTGTTAAAATGTTGCAAAATATGTTAGAAAAATGTAACACAGAGGTAGAGGGGAAGTTATAACAGAAAACAATCAATCACCTTTATACAAGAAGGAGGACAAGCAGGGAATTTAGACTGAATGCTAACATTGGAGATTTCAATATGGGGGACATCATATTAGATTTAGGCTCTGAGGTAAATGTGTTACCCAATAAGACATGACAGTGTATGGGAGAGCCCACACTAGGCTATTCACCTGTCCAATTGAAGCTAGCAAACCAAAACATAGTTCTACCAATTGGAAGGCTTAAGGGTGTGATATTAGATCTAGATGGAGTGCGCACCAAGGCAGAATTTGAAGTGATAGAAATAGCATGGCACAACACCCTATCCAGTATTGCTTAGCCTGGATTGGGCATTTGATAACTAAGCCATAATCAGCTTGAAGACAAGGAAGATGACATTCGAATTAGGAGAATACATAGTCATTACGCCATTAGATCCATCTGAAGGAGAAAGGTTTGCAGAACCCACTTGCTTAGACTTGGAGGAAATCAACCAGTTATACAGAACCACCGCGCGTGAAGAAGATTATGTCAACCCAACTGTAGATGGAGTACTCAGCTGGAGGAGCATCACATCATGTGCTTCTGACTCGGATATAGGCTTGGAGAATTGACAACAAAGATTACATGAAGTCTCTACACGAAGGTGCGCAAGAATAAACCGTGCAATGAGATGCGTAGGTACAAAGATAAGAGAACTTCCCAATTTTCATGGGGTGAATGACTTAGAATAATTCCTAACAAGATACAAACATGAAGTGTTAGATAATAAGAGGCTCGTATTCGTAGACATGGCACTCAAGGAAACACCTGCAAGATGGTGGGGTGTGCACAAAGAAACAGTCAAGGACTGGTACCAATGTAAGTGACTACTGCGCATTAGATTCGGGCAGAGTAGGGAAGTGATGAGATCCAGAGATATGATGGACATGGTACACCAACAAAACACCTGGAGAAGTGAAGAACACTATGGAGGATGACACAACCAAAGGAATGGCCTCATCACTTCATCGACGTATTGGAAGTAATTTCAACAAACTGGTATGTAGACCAGGAACTGTGCAGAGGCACTGCAGAATGGACAACATTACAACAAAATTTTATAGTCACTTTCTCATTTGAACATGAGAACCCCAACATGGATTCAACACTCAAACGGATAAGAGGGGTGATATTTATTGAGGAACTAGAAGTTGAACTCATGACAGAGTATCAACAACAACACAGACAGTTAAGGAACTATTGTCATGCTATCATGTGGAAGAAGAAGCACCCGATGAAGATGACCCGCCCACCATTCATATTATAGAAGTTGAAGGTGAAAGAGAGGTGGATGGCCCATCTTTGGAATCATAAGTATTCACTGCGCCTATCAAAGTGAAGAAAGTTAATATTGGGACAACAGATAAACCTAAAATGGAAAGTATTGGAGACTATTGGGATGAACAAACAGTGGAAAGAATAAAAGAGTTACCGCGCAAGTACCGTGACCTATTCCCAACAAGGTTTACAGATATGAAAGGCATAACAGGAGATCTATGAGAGATGAAGTTACCTCTCAAACCTGATGCTAGATTTGTTAGACAGAGACCTTATAGACTAAATCCAATATATAAGCAGAAAGTGAAAGCATAAATTGATAGAATGTTAGAAGCTGGAATTACAGAACATGTGGAGGAATCTAAATGGATAAGCCCTATGATGGTACAAGAAAAGAAACAAGGGGGGACAAGGATTTGTGTAGACTTAAGAAAAATGAACGATGCATGCCTACATTATCATTGTCCTACCCCTTTCATAGATGAGGTACTAGAGAATGTAGGAGGCCAGGAAGCATATTCATTTACAAATGGATTCTTAGGTTACCACTAGATCAAGATAGCCCCAGAAGACAGGTACAAGACCACTTTTGCCATAGAATGGGGATCCTACCAATACACAGTCATGCCTTTTGAGCTAAAGAATGCACCAACTATATTTTCAAGGGTAGTAATAGCTGCTTTTAAGGAGTTCATACATCAGTTTTTAGAAGTGTATATGGATAATTGGACCACATATAGTCTGTTAAAAGACCATGTGGAAGTGTTAAGGCTGATATTGGAAAGATGCAGGTAGTGTGAGATATCATTGAATATCAAGAAGTGCATTTTTGGGACACCATTTGGAATATTGTTGGGACATATAGTCAGTAAACAAGGGTTATTGGTGGATCCTGCTAAGATTGCAGTCATTGTTAATTTACCACCACCAAAATCGGTGCTCCAGTTGAGAGCAACATTGGGACATACAGGCTACTACAGAAAATTTATAAAAGGGTATGCACAGATCACTGTGCCCATGGAAAAATTGTTAAAGAAGGATACTAAATTCTAGTGGAATGAGGATTTCCAACAAGGGTTGGACACCCTAAAAGAAAAGATGGTCACAACACCTATTCTAGTATTTCCAGATTGGGAAACGACTTTCCATGTGCATGTAGATGCATCGACTATAGCACTTGGAGCAATTCTAGCGTAGCCAGGTGCAGGGGATTTGGACCATCCTATAGCATTTGCAAAAAGAAAACTGTCAAAATCAGAGCAAAACTACAATACTACAGAAAGAGAAGGCCTAACTATGGTCAATGCACTTCAGAAGTTCAAACATTACTTACTGGGCAAACAATTTAAGATGTTCAAATATCATTCAGGTCTCAAATACCTAGTCAACAAGCCAATGTTGGGNGTAAATGGCTATTGTTATTCCAGGAATTTGATTTTGAAGTGATAGTCAAACTAGGGACGCTGAATGTAAGACCAGATCACTTGTCAAGGGTAACCAATTGAGAAGAACCTACCAACTTGGAAGACAACTTCCCTAATGCGTAGTTATTTTCAGTCCAAGTAGCTGATGAATATTTTGCTGACATCATTGAATACTTGAGTACAAGGACTGTGCCACAAGAGTTTAACACTACGCAGAAGAAAAATCTGGTAGTCAGAGCTGCAGACTATCAATTGATTATAGGACACTTATACAAGATGGGCGCTGACAACATTTTGAGAAGATGCATACTAGAACACGAAAGGACTAGGATTTTGGCAGAAGCTCATGAGGGAATAGGTGGAGGACATTATGCAGGAAAAGCTACCGAACAAAAGGTATTACATGCAGGACTATGGTGGCCAACAATTCACATAGATTCTAAGGACTATTTCCAGAGATGTGATGTCTGTCAGAGGGTTGGTAAACCTAATAGAAGGGATGAGATGCCCCTAAGACCACAAGTAACATTGCAGGTATTTGAAAAATGGGCAATAGAATTTGTGGGACCAATTAACCCACCAGCAAAAAGGTCAGGAGTGAGATATATCATTACTGCAACAGAATACTTAACAAGATGGGCAGAAGCAACACCATTAAAAGATTGTAGCACAGAGACAACAACAAATTTCTTATTTGATCAAGTGATCACTAGATTTGGTTATCCAAGTATTTTGATGAGTGACCAAGGTACTCACTTTATCAACAACACTATCAAGGCTATGACCAAGGAGTTTGAACTCTATCATCAGAAGAGCACACCATACCATCCTCAAGCAAATGGAATAATAGAATCCTTCAATAAGATCTTGGAGAATGCTCTAACAAAGATCTACAATGTCAATGAGGATGATTGGGATTTGAAGAAACCAAAAGTACTATGGGCATACAAGACTACATGTAAAAAGTTGATAGGACAAACACCATTCACATTGGTGTATGGGAAGGAAGCAGTAGTACCATTAGAATTTCTGGTACCCAGTCTTCACGTAGCAACAATCACCAACATGACATAAAGAGGCACAGTGAAGGAGAGGTTGAATCAACTTATGGAGATGGAGGAGGATAAGATTCTAGCATGATTTCATCAGGAAGTACATAAAGCAAGAGATAAAGCTTGGCATGATAGACATATCAAGAGGAAGAGCTTCAAGGAAGGAGACCTAGTCTTGCTCTATGCAGTAAACTTTTGCAACATCTTGGTAATTTTGGAATGCATTGGCTAGGGCCTTATGAAGTAAACATTGTCACATATGGGGGAGGTATACAACTAAAGGATCTCGCAGGAGCAGAGCTGAAAGGAATGATCAATGAGAGTCGACTGAAACTATACAGGGACAGTCAACCTCCTAACACTTAAAACTTATAAGCACAGTAAGAAAATATGTACATAGTGTATTATAGTAGAAGTTAAGTTAGAGAAAATGAGAAAAAGAAATAAAAAGGAGAAAAAAAGGAAAAAGAAATAAACAAATAAAAAAGACAGAAAATACAAAAATACTGGAAAATACAACGCATCAGAAAGGGGACTCAACACGACGAAAGAAAAAATGTTTACACGCAACATACAAGCGATACACTATGCACTAAGGAAAGGATACAACAAAAATACGTCACACACTTGATACACTCACTGCACTGGAAAAAGGGTTAATGGTCAAAAAAAGAGAAAAAAACGAAAAATGACGGTTACGCCAAAAAGGCACCAACTGGCGGCATTTATGAAATTAAATGGAATGTACGCATAAAGCACCATTACATTAATCATAGCCAGGGTATCTTCTCCAAGAAGCTTCATGACAGTTGCTTTATAAATGGGAAATGTAGGTAACATAAGACTCATCGTAAAATCGTGAAATTACATAGAGATAGAGCACGTAGAGCGGAAGCAACTTAACGAAGGATACTAGGGAAAACCACTTGGGACCTATTCGGAAAAAACTAACCAGTACCCACGATGGCACCACCAAATATTGATGCGCCGAGCCAAGCAAGGAGGAAAACCAAAAGAAACATTAGAGCACCACATGAAACAACAAAATTCGTACACGAAACCATACTGATTGAGGAATTCGTCGACGTGGACGCAATTCCTTCACCACACAAAAACCAGTAAACCCTACACCAGTGGTGGAAGAGATACAAGCTCCAATGGCCTCGATCATGGAAGTATACCCACACAACGGTGTGTAGGGTCACACTGCAAATGATGCAGGCAACCCACAGAAAACTGCTACGGCTGAGGGAGCCTAGCAAACAAATGGCAAAGCAACCGTGCACACGGAGGCTGCAATGCCCAAACCACCCAGAGAAGAATCCGCACAACAACAGGAGGGTCTGGTGGAAGACATCACCGATCAGCTAGATTCTGACATGAAAAGGAGATAGATGGAGGCAGGGACCTCAAGCCAACAACCAAGAAGAAAGGGAAAACAACCCATGGCGCAGTCCTCGCGCAAACAACCTGATGCAATTATCGTACTTCCACACATTCCAAAAGGAGTGAAAACCATGCCGACACTCTTGGGATGTGTAGAGAAGTTAAAATATTTGGACCACAATGTGTTCGTGTTATCGGACAAATCGGTAAGTACGAACACAAACAGATCTCCCTAGTTTCACCCCGAAACTAGAACAAAACAAGGCAGAATATAAAACTTTCCCTAAGTTTTAACTATCAAGCATACTAACTAACAAGAGATAAATGACATACCTTTTAAACGTCATTTGTCCTCGCTAGTGTCATCCTCGCTCTGTTCCAAGGCTTATGGTATGTTGAACCTGTAAAAATACATAAGCCAACGAAGTGAAAGCAACAAGGTATACTCAACAAAACCTATGTATGTGATCAAGGAGTCATACAATAAAATAAGACCAATTTTATGGGAAAGAAATATATCACTATATTAAAGATATGAAAAGGAGAATACAACCAATTCCTTGATGTTGTAAGGTCCCTTCCAAAAGTTCCTTTCTTCCCACACACTTCCGCTCCACGGATTCTGAGATCAACAATCTATCTTGACAAAGCAAAGCTCAAAGCCAACATACAAGCTCCAAAAACTCCAAGCTACAAAACTCAAGAACTTTCCAACTAACTTTTCCCATGAGAACTCTTCTCCTTTTATAAGCTGAAAAGGATAGGGTGAGGAGGTTAGGATGATACCATGAGATCAGGGACATGAATCAGATCCAAACTGATCGGAGGCCACCTCACCCTCGAAGCTTCTATTCTAGAACTTTTGAGAAATTCCTTTTTTTCCTTCATACGAAAATTGTCGCACCCTTAACACTAAGCAAAATGCGATGACGTCGCAGGCCACTGTGGTGCAACCTGCGAAGATCCTAGATCGTCGCACTCTTAACACTAAACAAGGTGTGACGATCCCTTTTTCTAAGGTTTTTGACAAAGGAAAAGTATAATTTCATCTCTTTGGAAAAGTATCTTGATTCTTCTTCAAGGATTAAGGCCATTGATCCTTCTAACAACAAAGGATAGGTTTACATCATTAACGGTCATAGGGGTGGTGAAAATAATGTGTAACAGGATGACACTGGAAAATTCCCCGAGTTTTTCTAGCAAGTGTACCTGGATACCATAGGGATAGGTCCCTTTGGAGACCCAATCTTACAACCAAAGCCATGGGTAGCCGACCTGGCCAACACAGGGATTCTAAATCTGCTTGAGATTCCCCCTTTTGGAAGGGGGAAAGAGGTAAACAAATGCATCAAGCAGTTGATGTTAGTCCTCCATGGAGGATTCCTATGGTTGGAACAACCTGTCTCAATAGACGTAGAGCTTATAGAACTCATCACAGGTCTACCATCAATGCGTGAGAACCCCGCGTAGTACCTCGATGACAAATCAAAGGAGAAATCCTTGGTTGAGGAAATGAAGAAAACCTATGGTATAGAGAGGGGCTTGCATAGGATCATAATCAAAAGGATCAGTGACGCAGCAACAAGGATGGCCACCAAACTCATGGCCTGAAAAATGCTCAGAAAATTCTGCAAGGAGGAAGTCCTTGTCGGGGTCGTCGCAATTGTAGCGCAGTGCGATAATGGAAATTTGCTTAGTTAGGCCCCCTATTTGTTAAACGTATTCCTCCACGACTTCAAAGACACGTAGGAATTGGGGACATATTTCCATTACTCGTGGCTATGCATGTCGATTGCGCTGATGGGGTGGAGGGAGCCCCCATACTCCCACTTCTGTGACTGGATAGGTCATTGTCGCGCAACGCAGTACACATCGTTGGGGAGCAACTCGAACCCTAAGCATAGAAGTTCCAACACATGTACATTTTTCAGGTACTTCAGTGAAATACAAGAGAGTATTGCAAATACTTGGAGAATTACTCCAGACGTGGTCACACAGTACATGAACATAGCCAACTTCCAAGCGACGAGGCACAACATGTGGATTCAAGCGCACAGGGATCCAGAGAAGGAGTGGATACAACTAAGGTACTGCTTAAATGAAGATGATATAGAGATGGCCATGAGAGACTGACACGATGAGTGGAGGATTCCAGTCCCAACTCAAGAAGTGCCTAAGGGTACATAAGTAAACACCACTGCACCCAAGCAGTCGATGAAGTCGGGGAAACCCAGAAAAAAGCTGATGCAACAGAAGAAGGGAAGTGCGCCGAAGAAGAATACATAGGGAACACGAAAGGACATTGCCCCACAACAGAAAGAACAAGGAACAGGGGCTACTACGATGCAGGGAACCCCCTCAACATCCACTCCACAAGAGACAAGGCCCCATAAGAGGCCAATCATACATACAGGAAGTTCAAGAAAGAAAGCAAAAGCACACAAACAACTCCTAGAATATACAATCATCAAGGATGATGTAGACCTCATTGCAGAAAGGGTGCAGGACCGCGCAACGAAAGACTTTGAAGAAGCCCAACACTAGAGGGGAAAAATACAAGACGACCAGGCAGGAATAAAGCAGGTCCTCAAGCAGATTAGGACAACACAAAGGCCTGAAAGGGGAACAAAATTCTTCCCCGAAGCAACAACAACAACAACGACAAGGACTACATCGAACAAGGAGGATACAGTTCAGACTATCGCCCAAGCGAGTCCAATTTTTAGATTGACAACTGATATGTTGAAAATGGATGAAACTGCAGCACATACACCATTGAAATATTTGGCATAGGTAGAGATGGTATTAGCAGGAATACCTACCAAGGCACTATACAGACTCCAAGTCAGTGTCACACAAGAGGTACAATCACGTGCAAGAATAGACGCAACAGAAATGCAGGAAAAAAGAGATGGAAAAGAAGCCTTGGAGCTGGTGATCAAACAAGTCAAGTTCGAAATCAAGGAAGAAAAGGAGCGCGTAGACAAAATCAACAGGGGGTGACAACAGTCTACAATCACATCCCTGATAGCGCGTAGACTGAGAACACAAGTGCATAGGAGAAACTCAAAGTTATTTCCCTAACCATCGAACATTATAGGCAACAAATTGATGAATTAAAGGAGAAATTGACCCCTACAACTCCTCCCGAGGTAAGGGAGTAGAGGAAACAAGAAGCTGCACTCCAGATAGCAGCAATGGAGGAACATGTCAATGCAACAACATGGATGTTTAATAGAGCGGTGCAATTCTGGACAATGTTTGATGAGGATGAGCAGGTCCAACAATGGGACTAAGAAGAGGAAAGGCTAAGTACAACCATGCAAGGGCTCAAGAACAGACATAAAACAATGAGCATCACAGAGCGCCTGAAAGGTAATCGGGACTTAAAGAAGCTGCAGGTGGGTCTAAAAGCCGTGCAAAAGAAAAAACAAGAGAGACAGGCGGAAACAAAACCCCTCCAGGAGCAAGTAGCGTAGATAATCACGCATTTAGAGGAGGAAAAGAAGAGCATAGTGCAAGCACAGACAAAGTGTGCAGTAACGATACAAGAGGAGGTCACAACGCAAGCACTAGAGGCACTAACCGAAAAATCCACGCAGGTCCAATCTAGAGGAAGGGAACTTGCAAACAAGTTCCACAACCTAGCAGAGGTTTTCCGGGGAATGCACAATGCCTAGGTGGCTCGGGACGAGCCACATGTCATTGTTGGGGGCTTGTTGGGTGTAGGCCTAGTTTGAGGAAATACTATTTTTGGAGGATAAAACCCAGAATTGGAAAAAGACAGTGGGAAGGAAAAGCAACACGTACGAGGAAATCATGCAAGGCGTGCATGCAGGGAAACCTAACCACATTAGGGTTAGGGTTTTTGTAAGAGAATGTAACAGTTGTTGAGCTGAGAATTATTATATATAAGTACCTGGGAGGTTTAGGTAGGGGTGTGCTAAGTTTTGTAATGTTGGATGAAGGAAACTACTGTAAGATCTAATACCAAATTTTTAAGTTGTTGAGTTGTAGGAGAGTCAAGCAACTAGATCCCGAGGGTTAGATCATGGGTTGAGGAGCCTGGTGCGATCTAGTCAGCCTCATAGGGATCATGGAACCTATTTGTGATTGTATGATTAGAAACTGTAGTGCGCGCGACACCATATATTACAGAACCATAATAAAAGAGCCTAAGAGCCAGATCTTTGTGGACGTAGCCCAGGAGGGGGTGAACCACAGTAATATCTGTGTTATGTGATGTGATTGATTGCATGTTTCCCTTTTGTAAGTAGTTAGACTATGAATGGATGAATGGATAATTTTGTGAGATCTGTGATATGTTAGATCTGTTAGAATGCATGCATAGACTTAACAGGTGAATGAATAGTAAGAAGAATAGAAAGAACAACTAGATCAATGCTTAAGAAGATGAATTGCAATCCTAGATCCCCACTCTTTCCTAGACTGCAAGCATCTGAGCATTGCATTTTCCCATAGAACTATCTCGGGTGAGACTGCGTAGTACGCTCTGTGTGATGTGTTTCCTTTTGGTTTACCAGGAGGGCCGATATTTTAGAGGGATTTGTTGGAAGTTGTTGGGATCTAAACCTGGGTCAGCCCAAGAAGTGGTTAGAGAAGGAGTAACAACCAACAATATTTGGAGGCATTCCAATCATCCTTAAAGGGAAAATAGAGGATCCTTGAGATTATTCTTATGATTAACTTACTGATGTTCTAAGCATACATTTGGCATTTTTTGTAATTGATGATACCCCTTGAGATATTCAAGAAGAGATCCATGACCTGCTTAAATATAGAAGCCATAATTGTGGAGGATCCCCCTAAGAGGATAGTGTCATCCGAAAATTGTGAGTGATTGATGCCTTTTACTCCCCTCACTACCTGGATTCGAAGTAAATTACCAAAATTTATTTCAAACTCTAGCTTCCTACTTAAATATTATGCCATAATTATATATAAAAGGGGGGAAACAAGACATCCTTGCCAGAGTCGTCAATTAGTTATGAATAAAGAGGAGGGTCTCCTATTAACCAAAAGACGAATATGAGGGTTGTTGATACAATATGAGATCCAGTGTATAAAAGAAGAACAAAAACAAAACTTGGTTAGAACATCAAAAAGAAAATAATGAATTAATCAGTTGAAGGCATTGGCCATATATACCTTAATGACCATTCCTTTTTCTTTATGAATTTTGCTCCAGTGGATTGCCTCTTGCCCTAAAATGATGTTGTTCACAATCTACCTTCGTGCCACAAATCCACCATGGTTTTCAAAAATGATTTTGGGGAGGAGGGGTTTTAACCTATTTGCAATGATTTTTGCAAGAATCTTATAGGATGCATTGCACAATGAAATGGGTAAAAATTGAGAGAAATTGGAAGGATTGGTTTCTTTAGGAACTAGAGCAAGAAAGGTGGAGTTTATGGCTCCCTCCATTGTACAATATTTGTGGACATACCTAAGCATTTTAAGCAGGTTGGATTTGATGAGTTTCGAACAAGACTATTAAAAGTGTATGGTGTATCCATCAGGTCCCAGGGCTTTGTCTAGATCGAGACCCCAAATAGATTTATGCACTTCATCCTCTTTTATAAATTGAATGAGGCTCTCATTGTCAACCTAAGTGATGGAATTCATAACGTTTTCCACCACCTCTGTTATTTCCATTGGTTATGTTGCATCGCTTATTGTGTATAAGGCCTCAAAGCAATTGAATTCCACTCCTTTGATTTCCTCAAAGGAATGCAAGACTTCCCTATTGGATATTTTTATCTCTTTCACAGTGTTCCTCCATACTCGAGCCCGTGCTTCTTTGTGGAAGAAGGATGTGTTCATGTCTCCAACTATCAATTGTAGACTTTAGGATTTTAGGTGCTAGGTGATCTCATCACATATATCTTTTGGATAGGATTGGAAAGCCTCTTTCTCCTCCACAAGGAATATTTGAGTGACCTTTTCAACTTCTAACTTGGTTTTCACCTACTCCAATGTTTGTTTGGCATCGTGTAATTCTTTGTCTAGGGAGGGGTAGTGATTCTTATCCCACTCCTTGAGATAATTTTTGGTTGATCAAATCTTTTGTTCCCAAATGAAGGTAGGTGATCCCTCTATCCAAATGTTCCAGGTCTTAGATATTATGTCCATAACCATTTTTTGTTGAAGCCATAAGGGGTTGAACTTGAAAGGAAGGGGACCAAAATCTGATGACTCCTTGATCTCGAGGGTGATAAGTATATAGTTTTAGACTGACCAAGGTATGATTCTTGAGGATATCAATTGTGAAGCTTCCAAATAATAACTTTGTACCAAGAACCTGTCTAATCTCATTGTAATGTGTCCTTGTCCAATTCTTTTGTTATTCCAAGTGTACATCCCTTTGCTAAGTTTGATATCTATTAGGTCCCCGAGGGAGATCAGATCGTCTAACCTTTCATAGAAGGGATATTTGACTATGCTTCCTTTGTTTTCTCATTCTGCCACAACGTGGTGTTGAAATCACCTTCCACTATGCAATTCTACTAGTCGGCAATGTCACACAATGATGCCAAAGAATCCCAACATTCAACCTTTTCTATGTAATTAAGTGGCATATATACATTAACATTGTTATACAATTCCCTTGTCTTCCAATGAGTGAGTCTTGATAGAATCCAATGTTAGGTGCTATGACTTGATATAAGACGGAAAATTTCATTTTTCCATTTCATGCAGATGCCTCCCGATGTGCCCATGGCACTAACTGCTTGATCATCACTATTTTTCCAATGCATTTTGCTTGCTTCTAGGACTTCAGTTACCCCAAGTTTTGTTTCCTAGAGTAGTATAATCGTAGGTATTTCCTTCCTTAATATATCCTTTACTGATTCCATTTTTTCCTTACTAGCTAATCCCCTACAATTCTGGGAAACTATCTTCATCATCATTTTTTACCAAATTTGTGGGATCCTCCTATTGGAGGATGCAAACCACTTGGATTTCCTGTAGGCTTTGCACCCATTCCATATTTTTCTAATATATGTTGCTTGTCTGGGTATTTTTCCTACTTCGCCTCATACTCCACCTCATGTTCTCACCTTCCCTTGAAGGGTTTCCATCCTTTCTTTTTCTTTTATGTGGTTTCTCTCCATCATTTTCTTCGTCGATTTCTTCGTCAAATCTAGTTTCCATCAGACTCTATGGATTGTATTGTTGGGAAGAAGTTCCAAAGGAATGTGTGGACTAGGTAGGAGAGTTCTTATTCTTGTCACATGGATCAATACATATTGTTTCTGGGATTTCTTGTTGCTCTAATTCATTAATCCCCCTTAAAAATGGGAAGTCAGAGGAGGTACCTTCATGGATTGAGGGTGAGGCTACATGTTCGAGATTTTTTTCTTCTTGAGATAAGATCACATACCTATCATTTGTAGGGATAAACTCTTCATCGGGAATCCCTTGATTTGAATGATTTTTTTTGTTTCGCAGTGGGTCTATCCATGTTTCAATTTGTCTTGGTTGTTCTAGCTCACAGGGATTTCAAGGATTTTCCCTTGAGGTTCCTGGCTTTAGTTGTGTAGAGGGAGCCGACTACCTATTTCCATTATTTCTCCTCTTGGTTGTTTGATATTGATATTCAAATCTCAGTGTTTCTTTCTCAGTTGGTTCCTTTTTAGTGCAATTCCTTGCAAAATTCCCATATTCATGACAATGGAAAAATTTTAATGGGAGTTGTTCGTAATCTACCAACTGAAGATATTTCCATTTTTCAAAGGTTAAGATAATGGATTTAGGAAAACCTTTTTCCTTATCTACCTCTATGAAAAGGTGAGCACAAGCAAATATTTGATCTTTCAAAGTTTTGTTGTTGGTGTACTTTCGCAGGGCATTTCCTATGGATCTCAGAATGGATTCATTCCAACAATGCAATGGTAGATGAGGAAGTCAGACCTAGACCAAAAAAATTGAGGGTATGCCATTTTCCAAGTTCATTTCAAGCATCCACTAATTCAAATACATACATCTGGTTCCATAGAAGTAAGGGCCACTTCAAAAAATTAGATCATGATCCTCCTTAGTTTCAAATAAGAAATCATAAAACCCTCATACACAAAAAAAAGTGGGTCATTTTTCCTTTGATCGGAGGTTCCCATCTCTTATAAACCTAGATATCCATTGTTATGGGTGAAAAAAAATAACCTAATAAATTGCTCGATCAGACCTATATTTGTTAGATCCATAGCCATCTGACAAGAAATAGGAGGAAGTGAAACTTCAGGGGTAGCCTTAGAATTTTTCACAAAATGGATCGACATCAGTTTCGTGGTATTGTCGATATTTTAAACAAGGAGACTAAAAACTTAAATATCAGAGAGAGGAGGGGAGCTCTCACCCCCCTTAGCAACCTCAGTCATGGTTGTGATCAAATATGTAGGTTGGAGTCTAGGGTTTTGGCAGTGCACTAATAAGCCATTTATTGCATGAGAAACATCCACTATTTTACATAGAACATAACCTCAATTTTTTTTTATGTATTTTATTAATACAACAAAAATACATAGTCCCCAACATGCATATTTTCACCCATGGCTTGTGTTTCAAATTCATAAGAGTCTTATGCATCATCCACAATGATTATTTTCTTGGCCATACAATATTAAAGCATTGTTAATTCAATTATCTTTAATTATGGTATCTAATTGTCTCTAATATGGAATTATAGTTACAAAATTGTTCATACAATTATACTTGTTAGATGCATTTTACCCTCAAATTTATAAACAATTTTTCTTTCAATGCATTATGGAAACAACTCATATTGACAATTTTTGCCATATAAAAGTTACAAGCTCTTGTCTTCCCAGTTTCTAGAAAATTTAGAAGTACTTCTCTAGAATATAAATCCTTAGGTTTATTCTCTTTCGGAATAGCTTTGCAGTGACTATATCCATGCTCAATTCTGAACTCAGAGCTAAAATTCATGCCTCTCCAAAGTTATCATTTCTACCCAATTTATGTGCTTTTGTTGTTGGTGCATTAAATGTTGGAGACCAACTTCTCCCACCTGTAGAAGAAAAGCAAGTGAGAATCATAATTTTTTTTGTATTAGGTACTAATAGAAATTATGATTGTGAGCACTCAACAACTTCCAACTCAATGATCCAATATTCCAGTGATTTTATGCATAAATATGGAATTGTCAATTTTGCACTATTTCCAAACTCAGAAAATTTGGCGAAAACTATCTTTCAAACGGTGCAAAATTGAAAAAAAATTACTAGGACAAAGTTGTCTAGCTTATTGAGAATATCAAATACTAATTATGGAAATTTTCCTAGGTTTGATGTCATCGATCATTTTCCTTCATTTAAACTTTCCAAAATTGTCAAAAAGTGTCCCGAAAAAGTGGATTTTGGCCTATTTCTTCAACTCCTTTCCAAACCCCTTGTAATTGATCCAAATAGTCTAATAGGATTCTTCATGCCTACCCTTATTCCTTAGTGGCCAAAATTCATCATAAACAAAGTTGTTGTAAATGAGTACCATCTTGTTCCCTAAAAAATGTTAATTGCCAATTTCCATAATTTTGGATCTGAACCTGCCACCAACGCTCACTCACACTTTAATAGTTAACATCACTATATATATTCACTGAAAATTTCAGATCCATCGGACTTTGCATGTTCCTGTTATGGCCAAAATAAGAATTGGCCCCAAACTACTTTTTTTGTTAACTTCTATTAATTTGAGGCTTTTACAAACTTCAATATTTTGAGCTCGTAGAGGAGGGTGAGGGCGGGGAATAAAAGGGAGTAATTTGGACTATGTATTTATCACCATCTCTAATTCTCAAGTTCTCTAAGAGGCCTCCAATCAAGTAGTTGAGCATTGCATCATTACTTGTGCACAAATTTTCTCCTTGAGACCATTAATGAAACATTCTTTAAAAAATAATCACTCAAGCCCTCTAGGTAGATTTCCAATTGCTTGAACGCTTCTATATAGTTCTTTATTGTGTCTATTTGGTGCAACTTGGTCAGTCATCCTAAATATTGAGTGTCTGTTTCAAAATGAGCAATTAGATAGATTTCATCGCTGGCTCCAAGTAATGTATATCCCATATGATTTCTTATTCCATTGTTTTCATTGTCATCATTCTTGATCCAAGTATAATAGGACCCCACTCCAAGTTTAATCGAGTCACCAATGATTCCATGTAGGGAGAAGTGTAACGTTTCATCTAGGTAACCCAACTGGTGGGGTTGGACCCATAAAAATTATTCATATCTACTTTGGGAAAGTGGTGCCACAAATTGTATTGATGAAAGGGTGTTCAGTTACTATGGTTATCCTAAAAGGCTAGGTTATTGTGATTCTCTTCACTCACTAAAGATTCCCTGGTTGGTGGATCCATGTGTTGTTTTGACCAATTGGTCCCATTAGATATAAGCAACCCATCAATCTCATCTTCCAGGGAATTGCGCTGAGCACCATGTGCATCAACAATTGATCTAAGTTGAGAAACCAAGGAATCAAATTGTTGGATATAAGTGTTTAGAGGGTTGAATTTGTCCTCTGCGACTACCATGTGGTGAGTATGGGTCATGGGACCACTCAAGAACCCCCAAAGGGTTACCCTAGAGTTATCTCAATGTGATCCGTGACTTAAGAGGAGTCTTTTGAGATAGGTCACAAACAAATGTATTTTCAGGCCCACACAAAAAAGGTCACTAGAGAGTTATACCAACACAATCAACACCGCACAAGGTGTCTTTTGAGATAGGTCTCTCACAATGGTGCTGGAAAAACCCAGGCTCTTTCTTTTTTCTTCTTATTCTTTTTTTAATCTTTTTAACTCTAGTGGGAGTATTAATCACGGTTGAGTATCATCGCATTAAGATAATTCCCAAATTCCGTATATACCCAAAGATGTTGGAATTTCATTTTCTATACTATAGAGACTCAGGTTTTTAGGGTCCTAAGGAAAAATGAGTATCAAGTGCTATAATCCTCTGATATACCAAAGAGTTTCCAACAATAATGTCTAGTCAAAAATTTCATAACGCTAAATAAGAAATATAGACCATATCCTTAATTATAAGCGAATTTCCACGAATGCAGAGGCACTAGCATAGAGACATGAAGACATGTCACACATAGATGACCACGCTTTTCTTTCCACTCTTCACTTCCCAAGAGTATGATATGATATTAAAATAACATTGATAATATGGAAGGAGGTTATAGGATTCCTCAAATCTTATTAGTTTCATTTAATTTTGTTGTCTTAACAATTGAGTCATATAATAATAGATTAACATGTCATGAACGTTGAAGTTAGCAATTATGTATTAAACATAATTTAATGCTTAAAATTAGTAGATTAGCTTGAAGCACACATGAATTGGTGTTAGATGCCAAGTTGACCAATATGATGATCTTGATTATCTTGAGAAAGTTCACATAACAATACACACTCTAATACCTCTTATCAAGATTTGAAGGGTCATGAATCATTCAATGTTGATACAACATTTCTTTATATGATAATCGACATGCACATATGTGTTTATGTTAGCAACTCTAGTAGAACATAGACAACCATGCATGTATTACCTCTTATCAATCTCTAACCAGGGGTCATTGTGGATACAATGTTTCTTTATATGATAATGGACATGCACATTGTGCAATTGTATTTGTATTACACATTTGGACAAGGATCATAACTCTAGTATATAGCTAGGCATTGTTAAATTATCTTAACCCAACACCCAAAAATTAATTCCAAACATATTATTTCTATTGAATAAAAGCATAGTTGAGTTATTAAAGAAACATTACAATAGAAGCAAAAAAACTTGAAACCAAACACATTGCACATGAAAATTTTCAGGTAAAAACCCCGAAGGAAAAACTAGTACTATGAGATGTTTGTTATTATAAATATAGGCTCTCATCCTGGGATAATGGCCCACCTAAGGAACAATACAAAACAACAAATAGCCAAGCCTTACAAACCTCAAGATCAGTGCTTCGATCTTACTAGTTGGTTGTTATCTCCCTTGATGCCCCTTTGCTCCTTTCCTCGAATCTTACCCTGCACACTTGGATGAAATTCCTTCTTCACCCAATCAATGAGATCTCACTCTCTCACTCTATGTGTTTCTACTCCTCCCACTTAGGCTACATTTTATAATATTGAGTTTACCCTAAATACAAAACACTAGATCTTCAGAGTGATCAAAGGTTGATATTAAATCACACCTTCATGATCTATTGGCTAGCATTTAATTTAATTCACTAATGCCAAATACTTAGGCATTTAATTAAATTAAACTCACATTAATTACAAAATTACACTCATTTTAATAATCACTTTATTAAAGTGAATCTCCTAAGTCCTAAGAGGTATTAAGGACGATTCCCACGTGTTAGACACAAATCGACCTGGGAGTACTTGTTCGATGATACATACATAAAAACTCCCTCTTAGTGAGGAAGGTATTTCCACCACATGGAGGTGGCTTTGTCTTCACTACCATATCTACTACCATGGTTTCTCTCTAATCCACATGATTGACTACTCCCTCTAAACCGAAATCTATCCCTACCATCTCGTTCAAACCCTTCTTCAAAGAATTGATGCCTCTGAACATGCTCTTAGAAGCCTTATGCTCCTAAGCATCCTACATGTCTATCTCGTACCATGAATCCTTCTTGAAATAATTGGAAGGTTGCTCCTTCCCATTTGAACCTGAAGGTTGAATCCCTCTAAGCTATTCAACCTTCAGAGCTACCTGTTATAGCACAAGTTGTAGGTTGGGAAAAGCTCGACCCAACCAAGGAACATGTGCTACAACTTTGGGAATCCTACTCCCAATGTCACCTCAATGTAGGTCCTGCACTTCAAGGGTGACTAGGTCACTCTAGGGAGGTGATATCGATGACCCTAGGGGGATTGAGATGGAAATGGAGATACATGGAAGTAAAGCCCCTATAGTTCGATTCTAAATGGAATGAAGGATAGGGAGAGATGACTTGTAAGTCAAGTAAAGGCTGCCCCACAAGTATAGTTCTTTTTCGAATGATGGTACCTGCCTGAGACACAAGAAAACACACCTTGCAACAATATAAGTTAGTTGGATAAACAAGTTAATCTTGTTGTCCCTAATTTGCAGCAATATATGACAGTATATATCAGCAAGAAAAAGATACTATAAGCTGCTCAATATGTGCTCAAGATCAAGTAGAAAATTCAAGAGAAAGAACTAGCAATTGACTAGCTAAACTCAAGATGAAGAACCAATACCCTTAGCACAAAGATAAGGCTTTTGTAAACACTTGTTTGCAACAAATTATATCAGCCTTATGGATGTAACATTCAATGGAGAGTTATGATTTAAAATGATATCTTTTGATCTCTATTTATATAAACATTAGCCAACATGGCTTGTCCAAAAAATAAGGAGTAAAACAAAAGATTAGGGGTCAAAAACCCTAATCTTGTCCCCTTAACAAAATAATATTAAACCATTCACTTAAAATTTCATCTTTTGCACAAATTAAACCCTAATCTAGGATGATGTCACCCCTTTAGGGGATGTTTTGCCACTTTGAAGAGGTCGTTGGTGTTGACGAAGTATGGAAAGGCCTCCCAAGGCCATGTGTCAAGCGTCTAGGTGATCTCATCTTGGTGAAAATCCTCTTCTCCTCAAAACGTCCAAGTGTAAATGAGTGTCACCTCACCACCAAGCCCTAGCCCCTCCTGGGAAAATCGTTTGGCAAAAAATAGGTGGGACATGTTGTCCAAGTCATCATCAAGGAAGTCCAAGTCATATCTCTCTCGTCTGGAATGCGGTCCTCTAGCATCCAACATGTGGGCTTATAGCACCATGGAAGCCCAATCTAGGCTTGTTCTCCCAAAATTGTCCACTAGATAGGTCCTGCAAAAACAAATGGACACGCCCTCCAAGGATCTCAAGTCATAACATCATGATAAGTGGATCCAATCAATACATAATCCATCTAAGCACGTGCATCAAATATTACTATATCAAACAATTAACATCTCAAAGACACTATGCGACTTGTCAAGCTTAAGTATGGGAGGGTTGACGAGGTGTCATGATGGGTAGATATTGCCTTAGGTCAAGGAGAGCCTCCAAGAGGTCCCTCTCTAAGCCATGTAAAGTGTATGAGGTGGATGGGGTGAAGACTCAATGGACATAGGGCTCATGACATACTAGGGGTCGTAGTGTCTCATTCATGGGTGCCTTTGTAGAGGGTGTGTGGTACCTTTGTCCGCAATGCACTTTTTCCAAGCCCATTATTTTCATTTTATCTTTCTTTCTTTATGTTTTTTTTCATAATATCTTAAGGATAAATTGAAGGTCATTGCCCTTGCGTGGTGACCAGGTGGTGGCAATGTCACCCACAAACACCTAAGGAAGATGAGAACGTTGGCTCGTGATGAGACCCCCTTTCTCTCAGCCATGTAACTGAAAGTCACTTCCCTGGTTTGGTGACCAAATGATGACAATGTCATACCAGTAGATATTCATGGGCATGATAGGTCAGCTCGTGATGAGACCTCCTATCCTTTAATATACCTTTCAATCATTTCTTTATTATATTTCGAGTCTCCTTTTATTCAAGGATAAGTGTTTTATTGATTTCTTGGGTGATCCCTGGGCGAAGCATCTAGAAGGCTTATATATGTCTTTTATCTTTTACCCAACACCAATCCCTCTGGGCCTTTAGCCCCTTCTTCCCATAGAATGAGGGACAACCCCTTCTTGGGTCAATACACCCTAAAATCCCAAGAGATAAGGAAACAGAGGGGAATAATGATGGAAAATGGTAAGTATGGTCGGGAATGGTACGATGGCTCATTAATATATTTCCCAGTATCAAACCCATTCCCAAAGAAGACCACTTACTAGGGCACAATGTCATCCACCAAGGTGAAGCAGGGAAAAAGGAATAATGTCCAAGCACATATCATGAAATCTTAGCAATCTAAGATACAACATAATCAAATGGCCGAGGTATTGAAATGATGCTCACCATAATACTGACTAGTACCTCATGGAGCAAGGCCCACTGCCTTCCAGAAGCCAACTGGTGTGGTGGATTCCATATATAAACCTGTGACCATATGTGGTGGTGAGTGGGTTTTCCATCTGTGCAAAGGGTATTGCTGGTCATGTAGTCTCTCGACACTCCATATCTACAACCTGAGGGCCTTGAGACATCATCTCCTTAGTTATCCACAAAATGGGGATAACATCTGGCTCCTACTTTGGGACATTTGCTCATCGTAGAGTGCATAAGAACCACAACATCTCCTGGTATACTTGTGACTGCAAGTAAACATCAAACTGTCAAGTGTAGGATGGCCTACTCATCCTTGTTCTCATATGATCATAATTAAAACCCACTGAACTAGAAAAAGAAAATTTTGACATTTTTCCAATAAATTCTAAACTAAGCATGAAATCAATATGCAAGTAGAGTAAAATGAGAATGAAATGCATCTAAACTAGTATGATAAATCAAGATGCAAATGCAGGGAATAAAAAAGACTTACCTACTTACCTGGGGTCTTACGGCCCTGAAGATCACATGTTGGATGATGTCAGGTGAAGTCATACAACCAATGCAACCATCTAACCATCTCATAAAAGCATCTCCCCCTGTGCTTAATCAAATAATACAACAAATATAATTCCATCACATAGTAATCATGAGCATTAATAGACATATAATCAATCATGAAATAAAACTAATGGAGATAGGTGGGAGGGAGGAAATCCATCTGAAATGAGAAACCACAATCTCGATCATCCTGGAACTCCCGCCTGCAAGCATAGCCACAAGACCGATCAAACCATCTCTGAAGGGGGCTACTATACATAGAAGACGACTCATCTTCATATTCACTTAGAGGATCACTGCTCCCTGAAGGCTGAGAGGAGATGAGAGATCGGAAGAATACTGCATGATCTCTTGGAGAAGAGGTTAAGAGGTAAGGAACAATCTCAGGTGTAGAAAAACACCGCCTCTTTCCCTATGAATCTCCATAGAAATATCCAAGATGAAAATAATTCCTCTTTGAAGAATAAACCTATGATTGTTGTGAGGTGGCCACGTCTTGGTATTCCTCAAAACCTTAGCACAAAGGTTGGAAGTCCTCATAAAAAAAATCTACATCCTCAAAAGGGTATGTACCAAAGGATGTCTGAAGATCACTTTGAGTCTATTGTGATAAGTCATCCTCGAAGGGGCGGAATATATTTGTAACCATATCATCACCAGGAAACCAAACATCTAAATCATATACGTATGAGGACCACTCCTCTGATGATGACACCCCTTCTGTCTGAGAGCTACCCTCAATGTCATAAATGGGGTCTCTGTCAAATTTGAGACAACTAAGATCCCATATGCATCTGCCACTCTGTATGAAAGCGTCTATAGGATCATCAACCATATCGAAGGGTACTTTCATAAGACCATTATTATGACTGAAAATGACCATATTTTGGTCTTTGTGTGCAAAAGGAGTAGGGGCATGGACGTCTTCAACTGGACTTTCAAAATATTCATCATCAAGACTGATCACTTATTCAACATTAGGAGGTAAACAAAGTTGGACAACCTCGCCTTTATCAAGTGGGATCAGAGATAGTGATGCCTCAATATGTTGCGCTTTATCATAATTATTCTTTCGTTTTATAGACAAACCCTTCCCTCACCTCTTCATCACAAGAGGCTTGATTCTCAGTGCATAATTCTTTTCTTTCTTTTCTTCAAGGGGATTTGTCATATCCAAGGTTTCCTCGGTTACTTCTTCACTTTGAAGGTCATGGAATAAAGCATCATGGATATCTTGAAAAGGGTCACAACTCATTGTTTTCTGTTCTTGATGACTTTCTTCATATGTTTGTTCTTCAAAAAATTCTTCATCGTCAAGGGCAACAAACAACTCTCTTATGAGATTCATCATTTCCTCAACAACTTTATTGGCAACCTTTTCCTTTTCTATGTGTAAAAGTTCCTTCTTCAAGGCATAACAATTTTTGGATGGGGGTTCATTCCATGGTGCCATATTTCCATTGACTGGAAGGACACCTCAATGAAGTCACCAGATGAGATCAAGGATCATCAAAGGGTGGAAAGGGAAAAGATGGAAAGGTGGGTTCTAGGAAGGCGGAGTCACCATATGAGCTTCAAAATGAGCTCATCAAGAAGGGTGGAAAGGGAACGTCTCTCAGGTGGAGTTTCCAGGTAAGCTAAGGGAAAGACTTTGGGATAGCTTACCAAATTGTCGTTAGGGTATGAATAAGATTCAAAATCTTCCCCAACAACAACACCAAAATGTTATAGTGCATGTTGTAGGTTGGGAAAAGCCCGACCCAACCAAGGAACAAGTGCTACAACTTTGGGAATCCTACACCCAATGTCACCTCGATGTAGGTCCTGCACTTCAAGGGTGACTAGGTCACTCTAAGGAGGTGATCCTGATGAACCTAAAGGGATTGAGATGGAGATGGAGATAGATGGAAGCAAATTCCCTATAGTTCGAGTTTAAATGGAATGAAGGGTAGGGAGAGATTCCTTGCAAGTCAAGTAAAGGCTGCCCCACAAGTATAGTTCTTTTTTGGATGATGGTACCTGCTTGAGACACAAGAAAACACACCTTGCAATAGTATATGTTAGTTGGATCAGAAAGTTAATCTCGTTGTCCCTAATTTGTAGCAATATATGACAGTTTATATCATCAAGAAAAAGATACTATAAGCTGCTCAATATGTGCTCAAGATCAAGTAGAAAATGCAAGAGAAAGAACTAGCAATTGACTAGCTAAACTCAAGACAAAGAACCAATACTCTTAGCTAAAAGACAAGGTTGTTGTAAACACTTGTCTACAAAAAAATATATCAGCCTCGTGGATGTAACATCAATGTATTACAACAACACAATCAACCACTAGAATCCCTTCAAACTTTTCCAAAAAGTGCGTTATGACAAGGAGAGTAAATGTGCAAACTTTGAGCAAAAAACAATGGTTGATAAGAGACTTATTAGAGCAAGTATGTTAGGGTTTCTACAGCCCTAATGGATGAAGTTGAAAATTTGTAACAACAAAAATAAGTATCCCTTATATGAGGACGCCCTAGTGGCTATGAGGTGCCCACGGTACATGGAAAACAATCCACTTTGCAAGAAGTAAAAATGATCGAAATTCACATTTCCCAATGCAATATTTTATTTCTCCAATGCAACAAATTAATGACTAGTGGCTTTACTATTGGGTTAATGGAGTCTCTAGGAGCTTAGAGAAGCTATCTCCTTGGGGGTGTAATCCCGTTTACTTCCCAAGGCAAGTTTATCTAAGCTAGGGTTTAAGCTAAGAGGGTGTATGCCCTTATACTTCTCTTAGCAAACCATTAATCAATGAGATGAAGTAATGAAATGGTGAATACTATGGTGGGGGTGTATGCCCTTATACTTCCCACCTAGCTCCTAGCATAAACAATACTTGACTTGAATAAAATGATAGCAAGAGAGTAAAAACCATACCAAGATCAAGAGAGATGCTAAGATAATCCACCACAAGAGCTAGAGAATAACCTTCCAAGGCTAGCACATCACTTCTTCCATTAACCATTCACAACCATAGTCATACACAAGTGCACAAGATCTAAAAGAGATAATGAGGCCAAAAATTTTAGACCAAAGCCTCTCACAAGAGGAGAGTTATGATTTAAAATGAGATCTTATGATCTCTATTTATACAAAAATTAGCCAACATGGCTTGTCCACAAAATAAGGAGTAAAACACAATATTCGGGGTCAAAAACCTAATCTTGTCCCCTTAACACAATAATATTAAATGATTCACTTAAAATTTCATCTTTTTCACAAATTAAACCCTAATCTAGGATGACGTCACCCCTTTAGGGGACGTTTTTCCACTTTGAAGAGGTCATTGGTGTTGGAGAAGTATGGAAAGGCCTCCCAAGGCCATGTGTCAAGCATCTAGGTGATATCATCTTGGCGAAGACCCTCTTCTCCTCAAAACATCCAAGTGTGAATGAGTGGCACCTCACCACCAAGCCCTAGCCTCCAAATATCATGACATCATGCTCAAAAGTGGGATGTTTTGCCCCTCCTAGGAAAATCGTTTGGCAAGCAATGGGTGGGCTAGGTCGTCCAAGTCATCATCAAGGCCATCCAAGTCATCTCTCTCTCATCTGGCATTCGGGCCCCTAGCATCCAACCTGTGGGCTTGTATCCCCATGGAAGCCCAAGCTACGCTTATTCTCCCAAAACTGTCCACTAGCTAGGTCCTGCAAAAACAAATGGATACGCCCTCCAAGGATCTCAATTCATAACATCATGATAAGTGGATCCAATCAATAAATAAGCCATATAAGCATGTGCATCAAATATTGTTATATCAAACAATTAACAACTCAATGACATTATGCGACTTGTCAAGCTTAAGTATGGGAGGGTTGACGAGGTGTCCTAGTGGGTACATCTTTCCCTAGGTCAAGGAGAGCCTCCAAGAGGTCCCTCTCTAATCCATGTAAAGTGTATGAGGTGGATGGGGTCAAGACTCAATGGACATAGGGCTCATGACATACTAGGGGTCGTAATGTCTCATTCATGGGTGCCTTTGTAGAGGGTGTGTGGTATCTTCGTCCGCAATGCACTTTTTCCAAGCCCATTATTTTCCTTTTATCTTTCTTTCTTTATATTTTCTTTCATAATAGCATAAGGAGAGATTGAAGGTCACTACCCTGGTATGGTGACCTGGTGGTGGCAATGTCAACCACAAACACCTAATGGAGATGAGAAGGTTGGATCATGATGAGACCCCCTTTCTCTCAACCATGCAACTGAGAGTCACTACCCTGGTTTGGTGACCAGATGATGACATTGTCATACCACTAAATATTCATGGACGTGATAGTTTGGCTCATGATGAGACCTGTTATACTTCAATCTACCTTTCAAGCATTTATTTATTATATTATGGGTCAAAGATAAGTGTTTTATTGCTTTCTTAGGTGATCCCTGGGCGAAGCATCTGGAAGGGTTATATATGGATTTTATCTTTTACCCAACACCAACCCCTCTAGGCCTTTAGCCCCTTCTTCCCATAGAACGAGGGACAACCTCTTCTTGGGTAAATACACCCTGTTATAGCAAGATTTGCCTCACCCTATGGAAACTTGCACATAAGGCCTTTTTCCATTTCCCTATGCAGACTTGAAGTCCCTTTTTGTAAATCCCAAAGCTAAAAACATTATTTTTCCACATATACATTCCCTAACAACTATACAACATGTGTATACGCAGGTTGCACAACTACAACCCGCGTACATCGGGATTTGTGCCGAAAATAAAAAAATGGTGTCGAGTTTCCATGTCATGTCACAAGATCTATGATCCTTGGCCTTCCATATACTGAAAACATTCTGAATTGACCCTTCAGTTCCACTTGAAGGCTACAAATGGGAAAAATCCGAGGTATGGAAAGGGAGAGAAGAATTCAACTTTGAGAGCAAAGTTACTTTGGATAAATTATTCACTTCACATTGAGTCTCCATCCCTTTGTCCTTTAAGTCTGAACACATTGTTCAGCCCCCAATCTCTTCCCTACCGATTGAGAACCTCATTGTCTCTCTTATATGAGATTGCCTTTAGTGGAGGATTGAAGTGGTGGAGGCCCAACTGGAAGGAACTTAGTTTCTCGGTTCCGAACTGTGCCGACACAGAAGTTTGTAATTCATTCACTTCTACTGATTACATTTTAATAGAAATACTCTTTTCTCGTCCAATTAATATCTTGCAAATATTTGAATTGTTATTCCATGGTCATATTTGTTATGAATGTTGATGGATTATGCTATTGAATGTGATAACATTATATATTATCACCATATGCTTGTGTTTCTTGGTTGTTGAGGACTAGTTGCAGGTATATCGCTTTGAGTCGAGTGCTCAACGATGGACTTCATCGAATGTCTGGACAAGGTAGGCCTTTTATCTTGTCTTGCTAGCATATTTGTTTATATAGCATACTTGAGATTAGAGTTTATTTCTGCAGTCATTTTTGTCTGTTGTGGTTTACCCCTATCCATAGAGAGATTTTCCACGTAACATAATTTAAAAGGCCTACCTCATCCAGATGTTCGATGAAGTCCACCATTGAGCACTTGACTCAAAGCGATATACCTACAGCTAGTCCTCAACAACCAAGAAACGCAATCATATGGTGATAATATATAATGTTAGCACATTCAATAGCATAATCCATCAACATTCATAACAACTACACCCATGGAATAGCAATTCAAATATTTGCAAGATATTAATTGGACAAGAAAAGAGTATTTCTATTAAAATGTAATCAGTAGAAGTGAATGAATTACAAACTTCTGTGTCGACAAAGTTCAGAACCAAGAAACTAATTTCCTTCCAGCTGGGCCTCCACCAAAGGCAAGCTCATATAAGAGAGACATTGAGGTTCTCAATCAAGTAGGGAAGAGCTTGGGGGTTGAACAATGTGTTCAGACTTAAAGGACAAAGGGATGTAGTCTCAATATGAAGTGAATAATTTCTCTAGAGTAACCTTGCTCTCAAAGTTGAATTCTTCTCTCCTTTTCCATAGCTCGGATTTGGCCCATTTGTAGCCTTCAAGTGGAACTAAAGGGTCAAGTCAGAACATTTCCAGTATATGGAAGGCCAAGGATCATAGATCTCATGACGTGACATGGAAACCTGACACCATTTTTTTAATTTTGGGCACAAATCTCGATGTACACGGGCTGTAGTGGTGCAACTGTGTATACACATGTTGTATAGCTGTTAGGACGCATATATGTGGAAAATAATCTTTTTAGCTCTAGGATTTACAAAAAGGGACTTCAAGTCTGCATAGGGAAATGGAAAAAGGCCTTCTATGCAAGTTTGCATAGGGTGAGGAAAATCTTGCTATAACATATGCCCCCTAATGTGTGTGGTCAAAGTAGTATCTGCAATGGCCGAAATACATTATAAGACCCAGAAGTGGAGTAATGGGGACCCAACTGGAAGAACTAGTTGCTCATTACAATCTATACTGACTTTTTGCACATGGATGCCAATTTGAATTACACTGCAGATCCATGTGAAAATACCAAACAACTATTCATGGCCATGAATAGGCAATAAAAAGGTGGCTACATGCCAAAGGTTTTCATAGTCATGAACAAGGCCTAGTAAAACCAGTCTCAAAATAAATCTGAAGATATCTGTATACAATGGAGTACAATCTGATCTCCCATGATCACTGAAGTCACATAGGTACTAGTTGAATGAAAGGCAACAATAGCTCAGGGAAGTTGCAACTATAATATGATGTCTTCAAGTCTTCTACACAATCCGCCAAAGGTGCAAGTCTACATCGTGTGACTAAAGGAGTTGAGGTCGAACATAATGAGACTTCGTTTGATTATCGGTCATTGAGGTATACTGTTAACAAATGCGAGACAAATTACCGATGATGAAAATAGGTATCAAGGCACCAAGTACATTCTTAGAAGTGTGAATAAAGGAGTCGGGGTCGAACACTTGAAGAATCCATCGATCAGGATGCATTGATGTATTCCCAACTATTGATGGTGAGATAACCTGCCACTAATGACTGCAAGCCTCTAGGTACTCACGGGACTCTAGGTCTCGTCTCCAGAATGGATGAGTTGAAGTTGATGGAAGGAGAACCGTTGAAAGGAGAGAATTAAGGCATCTCTCATCACTTAACATGAGGTACAAAACATGAGCTTGATGATTTGGATGAAATCAAATGAAGAATATGTTCACGAACCAATGAACCTGTGCATCTTTCGCGTGTTCCATATGCAAGTGGTACATGAAAAAGACCCTTTGAATAACAACCAATAAGGAAAATTGTTGACAAAGGCGAGGAAACCACTAATAGGGATAATGGCATCCAAGAAACTGCATGAATCCCAATGTGTGAATATATGTCTTGTCGTCGAACACAAGGGAAACCACCCAGTCAGTGACCAATGATGAAATGTCGACTGCTATGTTCAAGGTTACCTACCAATGAGGAAATTAGGACCAGGATGCCCAATAGGACTACAACTTCATGTGATTCTGAGACAGACGGAGGGTATGGCCGACATGCAAAGTCAAGAGTTTTGAGGAATGCCCGACACAGGTTGATGGACATCCTTTGAACAAGAGCATGAGACATATGGAAGACTCTGACAACATACACTGAATGATGAAACTTTGAGATGTAGGAGGCATCAATCAAACTCTCCATAGGGACTGGAAGGATAACCAGTCCGAGGAGTAAAATATTTGTAATGAGCTCATCTTCCTAAGTTCATACTAAACCCAAAATTTTGATGACAAGTGGACTAAAAAATTTTGTGCTATGTTCAAAGGCGAAATGACTGCTGCCAATATAATATAATAATCCCTTCCCGCCTGTATTTTTTTTGTTTTTTCATAGTCAAATGAATGTTATGATACAGAGGAGGAAACGAGTGTCACAAGTAAGCAAAACTAGTTCCAGCAGTGGAACATACCTATGCTCAATGCAAGGAGGTGCATGTGGGAGATGGACAGTAGGGGGATGTTTCCTCCTGGGTATAGGGTGTCAAGCTACAAAGGATATAAACAAGTATCTGCTTGGTTGAGGATGCAAACTGCTAAGGTAAACAACTTATAATGAAAAAGCGAGAACCAACAATAGGCTCAATATTGCAAGCAAGGGCATGAGATGCAATTACAACTTAATGCCAAAAAATGTCCTTTTCATAATCTTAGTCTACTTGGTTTGAAAAAAGGATAAACTTGCACCAAATAGACATCCTTTAAAATCCAATTTACGAGTGTGAAAGAGACAAGTTCATTCGACAATATTTTCGTTTTTTTAAGACGAGTCAGAAAAGAGCTTAAATCAAACTCGCTTGGGAGTCCTCTAGGTATAGGTTAGCATGTTTATGAGTAAGAAATGAGGTTTAGCATAAAGTCATGTGTTATCTACAAGGGACTCCTGGTCCTACGAAAAAAATATCTACATGGGTACTGAATGAAGCAGAGGATATAACTAGGGTACCCATGTTTGGTAAGTCTCTACCATTCGATAACAACACTTCTAATTACAGATAGAAGGTTTTGTGTCACTATAAAATGGGTTCGTACCTAAGGCATATGAGCGACAGTCATATGACAATGCAAATGTGCATGATGGAATGGATACCTATCTTATATGTTGGGTAATGAAAATACGTGTCCAAAGTTACGAACGGGCAACATGGCACTGAAAACAACAAGAATCCCCGGATAAAACTACAAAAACCAACTCAATCCATTATCGTATTAATCCATTAGGCCAAAATATTGTCTGAAACTATGCAAAGTGGGTAAATTTTTTCTATAAATAGTAAAAAAAACAAATTTACTATACCATTTGTATTTTTTACCCAAATAGTGGATTTTGGACCAAATTACCTCCAAACTTCAACTGGTGATTGCGGGAGCTAAGAGTGACTGAATCGACGACTGTTTGGACCAGGTAACTCATCTTCCCCTCCTCTTTCTTTTCAGTGGATTAGATTTTGTAATTAGGTTCCAATTTTTAAGTTATTTAGGGCGCAAATTTAAACTATAGGTGTACGCGAGCTACAGTTCATCGGGTCACGTATACACATTCTTATTTGTGGCTATTTAAAAGACAACCAGCATATACTCAACCCTATATGCGACTGCGAACACTACAGCCCGCGTATATGTTTGTAAACACTGTTTTTTAATGGTTTCTAACTCAAAAATGGGTTTGTCTCTTGCAAGATGGTGCTAGAGTGGAGGGAAAGAGAACATGAGGAGGTAGATGCTATTGTGGAGAGATATTCAGGGGGCCAAATGGCCTTGAAAAGATGCAGGCTATATAAGTTTTGGGCTCTCAAAGGGATGAGGGCCCATGTGAGATTGCTACAGTTGCTCATGGATTACTGTGATCCAGATAGTGAGAGCTTCAACCTTGATGGACAACCATTAAGGATTGAAGTCGAGGACATTTATTTCTTGACTGGATTGTCACATCGGGGTGAGGTGGTCAACCTAAAATCCCAGGGAGCTGGGAGCGGTATGAAAATTGAGGAATACATAGACGCTCATTGCATTTCAGTGATCGAGAAGGTTGGGAGCCAACTCCCCATTCGAGCGATAAACAATCTAAGCCTCAAGATTGTTGTCTTTGTTTTGACACAGATCATAGGATCGACCTCTTTTCACCAGGCATCAAGTCCACTTATGTTCTACTCAGTGGAGTGCTTGAGACCCACGGTGTACGACTGGTGCACCTCACTGTTGGCTAACATGAAGAGCCAATTGACAGAATGCAAACATGGTAGTAAGAGGAACTTCGGGTTCACTTCTATCTTGTGTAGCTCTTTCTTTGAGCAGATTCCAGGCTTGGGACCTAGAGTTGATATTATTCCATGTGGACCTCATGATCCATCCATGACACGATGGACCAAGGTGATGAGGTGACAGGGGGGAGGTAGGGTGCCAATACCCTACAACGATGACTTCTTCTTCTGGTGGAGACGACAGGTCATAGCTATGGATGACTACCCGTATGCATGGATCGACTTTAGAGGAGATCCTGACATGCCATTACCACTAGTGACCGCCTACGGAGACATAGGTATGTCAAAGTTTTTTAAATATTTCATTTTTTTGTATTTTTGTATAGGAAAACAAAAAAGAAATTGGATGATGTTAAGTACTAACTAGACATGTATGTGACGTAGACGTAGGTCCAGGATGGCCGGATGGACTTCCATGACATCCTCGAAGGCACTAGGGAGATGAGGCAACAGGAGGGGACACAGAGAGAGTCCTTCGAAACGTGCAGGGCAACCTGTCTCGTCTGACACAAAGGATTTCGATGGTTCAGGTGGAGGATCTGCCAGAGGCTATGCAGTGGAAGGTGGTAGGTGTGCCCCCTGCTTGGGTGCGACTCTTTCAACGTCTTACAAACGTTGTATTTTTTTTATCATGACACTCATCCGGTGCCACAAGCGTATATGTCATGACTATTGTATGATCGGTTGTATATGTATATTGAG
The DNA here is from genome assembly GCA_009831015.1 of Picea engelmannii. Classification (NCBI taxonomy): domain Eukaryota; kingdom Viridiplantae; phylum Streptophyta; class Pinopsida; order Pinales; family Pinaceae; genus Picea; species Picea engelmannii. The sequence goes on from ML798435.1 coordinate 312,031, forward strand.
GGTGTTAGCCCCAATTTTGTACTATAAACATCATATTTTTTGAAATATATATAAAAACATGGTTATTCGGATTTACTTATGTTACAATGTGTACATTGATGAGAATGTTTTCTTTGCATTAGTTATGTGACAAATTCCAATCTAAAACAAAATTAGCATATGCATTAGATACATAATTAGAACTCCTAGGTATGTGATGATAAGTAATAAAATCAAACTGTCATTCCAAAAGTTGTACCTGTAGGAATCGTCAGAGTAAAGTAGGGTCACACACACATTAACTGCCATTTAAATGACATACTACTTACTGGGAGTCTAGGAGAACATCCAAAAAGTGAATACCATGTGAAATGGCATCGTGCAAAAGTTCTATAATGACGTTATATTTGACCACAATATTCGTGGATGGCCCTAGGCATACGACACCTAAAGATACCAATATACCCTCGGGTGAGTAAACAACCCAAGTGACGGAAGCCAAGTTCTGTGTATGATGACTGGCCTCATCTATGAATCCTAAGTAAACCAAAGACTTCGTTGACATCTGCCAACCAAGGGAAAACTCAATAAGAAAGTTGAAGATGAAACTAAAAGGAAAAGATATATACACTAAATTAATTTAGTATACAAAGAGTTACGCCCAAGCTTGGGGCTCAAGCGTAATATATTTTCAAATAGAGCCCATTCTTGGGCTCAACCAATATGTTCCCTTCATAATATTCTAATTCATAGGCTCCTTTTTCTAAGACACGTTGCACGATATAGGGATTGTGCCACATGGGTTTGAACTTGCCTGCCGCCAGTGGTTCTTTGGCTTGATCATATAGAAGGACCAAGTCACCCTCAGCGTACAACTGAGGACAGACAAACTTATCGTACTGGACCTTGACATGACTTTTATTCACTTCAATGGTTGTAGATGCGTCTCGATGTTGCTCATCTAGACTCTCTATCAGTTAGGAGCGCAAGTTCCAATCTAAGAGAAGGGATTCCACATTCAATAGGTAAGATCAACTCCACAACATGCACTAACTGGAAAGGAGAGAAACTGGTGGAAGTCTTGATCGAGGTTCGGTATGCCCAAAGTGCAGGATATAACATGATATGCCAGTCAGATTTACTCTGGCTGACAATGTTTTTCAAAATGGTCTTGAGAGACTTGTTCATGACCTTTACTTGTCCATTTTCCTGGGGGTAGTAAGGGGAAGAATGACCATGCTTAAACCCCAGCTTAGATGCTAGTTCTTTCAACATTTCAATATGAAAGTGATTGCCATGGCCAATGACAATATCACTTGGGACTTCGAACCTGGCTATAATTTGATTAAACACGAAGAAGGCGACAATCTTGCCATCGGATTTAACTGTAGGCATGGCCTCAACCCACTTAGTAAAGTAGTGTACGACCACGATAATGTGTTGATTCCCCCCAACCGAAGTTGGGTTGTAATCCACAAAGTCTAGCCCCCACTTAGTGAAGGGACCAACAATAATGACTGGATGGAGAGGGGATGAATGCGAGCACATTTTCCGAGTGAACAACCGACATGGGTGACACTTCTTAACCACTTCGACACAATCTTTAAATATAGATGGCTAAAAATAACCAACTCACAAAATTTTATGCGCTATCACAAGCCCAGATAGATGACCACCACAAGCCCCACTGTGGCAGTCATTTAGAACAAACTCGGCTTCTTCGTGAGTTAAAAAACGACATAGGATATTGTCAACTCCTCGACGATATAGAGTGTCACCGACGATAAGGTAGTTCTTAGCTTGGTATCGTATACACTGTCGGTCATCTCGTGAGAGATGCTGAGGGAACTTCAAAGTTTGAATATAGAGAACAATGTCTCCATACCAGGGGTCTAACGACGAGACAAGAAAAATGTGTTCATCCGCAAATGAATCAACATGGATAACATCCTCGTCTAATCACGAGAAGTCAGATATTAACTCTCCAAACACCAGTGATTTTTTTGACTAAGTAGAAGCGAAATCGAGATAGAAATCTTGTAGGATGACAATCCATTTATTGTACTTTACCCCTATGATACGCCTGGTAAGGACGTATTGAAATGGATTGACATCGGCAACCAGAGTAGTTTTGCAAAGTAATATATAATGTCGTAACCATTGGACTACATGAACGACAACCAAAACTATGTTTTCAACATGAGAATATTTGAGTTTAGGGCCGACTAAGTTTTGACTAAGATAGTAAATGGCGTACTCACAGAACTCATCATCCTCCTGAACCAACACCATACCAATCGTCTCTTTAGACGTGGCGACATAAAGCAAGTAATCTCTACTGTAGTCTGGATACTTTAGTAGAGGCGTCGATACCAAGGCTTTCTTCAAAGCATCGAAGGATTCATGGGCTCGCTCATTCCAGATAAAAGGAGTGCCATTCTTCAAGAGGCGCATGAAACCCTTAGTAATATTGGCATAGTTCACTATAAACCATCGCAAAAAGTTAGCTTTCCCCCGTAAACCTTGAAGTTGGCAAATAGTGCATGGGGGAGGCAATTGAAGTATTTCCTCAACCTTTAACAGATCTACCATGATCCCAGTCTTAGAGACTAAAAATCCTAGAAGACGACCTGACATCATGCAAAAGATGCATTTATGAGGGTTCAACCAGATGCGATAATGGCGACATATTTCAAATACTAGCTGAAGGTGCTTAGGGTGATCCACTCTCTTATGGGAGTGAGTAGAAAGATCATCAAGATAGGCTTCGACTATATGCTTGAGATTGTGAAACGTGAAGGTCATATCATGTTGGAAGGTTGCTCCAACATTTTTAAGGTCGAAAGGCATATTCCGGTATGCGAAAGTACCCCAAGGGAAATTAAATGTCGTCTTATGTTGGTCCTTGGGTTTATCCTGAATTTGGTTATACCCTGGAAAATCAGTCCATGAAAGAAAAAACTTCAGTTCCTGCATACTCGTCGAGAATCTGATCAATGAAGGGTGTCGAGAAGTTGTCTTTAGGATAGGCCTTGTTCAGGTCACAAAAATCCATGCATACACGAATGGTTCCTTGCTTTTTATTCATAGGAATGGGATTGGATACCCATTCAGTCAAGGGAACTGGGTAGATAAATCCAACATTAAGCAGCTTTTCTAGCTCTGCCTTAATAGCAGGGGCCTTTCGGGGATTGACAGCTCTAAGATGTTTTCGAACAGGCTTAACATCTAGGTAAGTTTTAATCTCATGTTCAAAAATTCGAGGGTCGATTCCTGGCATCTCTTCATATGACCAAGTGAATACATCTCATAATTCCTTGAAGAGTTCGGTGTAGATCAAGATTTATTCTGGCGAACAATCTGCACTGATGTATGCATTTTCAATCTTGCCAGGGATACAAGAGATATTGATCGTGACGGTAGGGGATATACTCGCCATGTTTCCTTCACCATAAATGTCGTGCGTATCAATTGGAACTACTGCGTGATCGACTATCTCGCTCAAAGTAGATCTAAATTCATCTTGTTCGATTCTAGCAAGCTTTGGGAGAAAATAAGAGTGATGATGCATATAATCCCAAGGTTTGTCTGAACCATTCATTGCTTCGATTATAGCTTCATCCAAAGGAAAACTCTCATCAAGGAAGTCATGTGAACAAGATGACGAAGTGGCCCACATGGGCTCCAGGACAGGATCCTCCTCGTCCGTCTACGTGGTAACATGATCCAGATTGGCATAAGAGTCAAGAAAAGCTTGATACACAATCTCTGTTGCCGATAGTGGCGTGGCCATTCTAGAATGTGACTGACCTTCACAAGACATTGTCGAGGAAGGTAGTGTCCAAGGATCGTTAAAATAGGAAGTGCGAAAAGGAACAAACCTCTCTGACGAAACGGGCCTACTGGTCATGGCATAAATATGGTGAACCGGTGCCATGAAGTAGAAGGTATCCATAAGGGATGAATACATTTCGACATCGATATTCTTAGTTGTCGGCTAAGAATTGTCGATCATGGGGATCGACGGTCCAATAGATGCATTGGGGCTAGCATACACAAAGGAAAACCATTTGATCGTCACGATCTTCCCATCGCGAGGAAAACAAAGAGTACGGAAGACGAACGATATGATTGGAGTCATAGCGTAAGTCCAATTGCATCTTAGTAACAAGTTATAATCGAGGGGAGGATCAACCACCTCGACATCCACCCTTATTGTTTTCCCACCTAACTAGATCGAAAAGGTAGGAAGAATACCATGAGGGTAGAAGGAACAACCGTCAAAAGAAGTCAACATGGTCGGGGACTGAGAAAGGGTTGGAGAGCCAAGGGATTTCCAACAGACCAGGGACATCACACATGTTACAACGCCTTCATCAACAACAATACACTTGATGGTATACTTTGAGTAACCCACGTGGATTTGGAATGCCACATCGCAAGGCAAGCGAGGCTTCACATATGTGATGTCAAACTTGATCACTTTCCAGCCACATGGATCTAGAGATCCTAATGCAGATAGCAAGGCATTCCTATGTGAAGGACACGTCTGGAGTACCTCCAGACCCGACATCGCACAAGGGGTTTGACTCAAATCCTCAACAATAGAGTAGTTTTGGGTGGCTCTAGCATTAGGATTGTGGGTAGAGAGCTTGAGTACTCCTTTCGGAATACGAGGCGACGGCTCTGGTTTTTTGATCTATAAGGGTATCTCCAGAGGAGGGGGAGACTCTAGACCAAGAATAGTCTGTGGAGAACTGTAATCGCGAGATAGAGTGGCTACATTAACCTCATATTTAACCATATTGATGCATAAATGGTCACTGTCTTACGTCGGTGGGTTTTGACTCCCACTCACCACATTTCCGGCATTCGAGGAGCTCGAGGTCATGTGTTGGTTATGTGGAAAAGGATTAGTCAGCAAAGCGGGCGGTAGAGATAAAAGCCTCACATATTCCGCAAGTTTGGGGCATAAATGAGTAAGGTGATCGTCTGCACAAAGCTTACAGGGAAATTTCACCTTCCGCCTTTCTTTCTTGCCCTCACCAACATTATTATTTGTCTTCTCATTAATACCATTGTCCTTGGGTTTATTATTTTTTCCACCCTTACGATTATTATTATGAACTTTCTTCTTATTCCCGCCTGGTTGATGATTACCATTCAGGGTGGTCGACGATTGCACATAATGTACATCCACCGATTGAGTGGGATTGGAGGACACAGACAAAGCTGTCCCTCCTACCGACTGGCTTAGAGACTACTCTTTCAAATGGCTTGTCACCGAGTCTGCAGATTTCACATTGGCGGAGCCTACAATGCCATCGACATGAGGCCCGAGCTTTTGTCTAGGATCATAGTTTGACCTCGGTGCGTCTGGAAGAATCTCGTATAACATCCCAGACTGAGCATATATAAGATCTAACTGTTGGACTTTGAAAATCACTTCTTCCTCAGATGTAACCTCGTATGTAGAAACATCCTTCGAAATATAAGGTTGTAGAGACTTAAGGAACCACTCTAGCATAAATTCTGGGGGTATGCAGGTCTTGATCAAACTCTTCCGTCTATGCCACTCCTGGATGTGATCTGAGATATGAGTGGCTTTAAACTGGCATAAGGTTGACACAATTTCTAAGCTAGCATCGTAACGAACCGAAAATTGGAACTGGTTGAGGAAGACTAAGACCATCTGACTAAAGGTTCTGTATGCCCCCCTAGGTAGCTCGATAAACCATTTCGCGGAAACCCCTGTGAGTGTTGAAACAATATTAACTGAATAGAATCGTCATTAAGGTAATTCTAAGAGCACCACAGGTGAAAAGTAGTAACATGATCACCGGGATCCTCACCATTCTTGCCTTCGAATTTTGGAATATCCAAAGGAATCTTGGTGGGAATGGGGGGCCATGTCGGATCATGACACGCATGATCATTCATTAACTTAGACAAGTCTGGAAAATTGAGCGTGGCCATAAAAGGGAGACGAGGTTATGACATCTAGCCCCAAGCTCCCTGGAAATATTGTGGTTGGGGAATCGCAACCCATCCAGGGTTCTAGTAAGCACCATGGCCCTGTCCGGGATTGTAAGACCCTCCTCTGGACTGATTCATAAGGGGTTGGTTGGGAACCATTCCAATAGTAATATTATGATGAGGGTTATAAAAACTGCCCCTAGTTGGAGTGGCTCCGGGTTGGGGGTTGCCCAAGGTGTGAAACTGACCTCCTACGAGTGTGAATCCGGAGGATAAAGGTGGATTCGTCATGCCAAATGTGTTGGTCAGAATCAACACAGAGGAGGTGAGTGTAAAGGATGGACTGTAAGTAATAGCTTGTTCACCAGGTTGGTTACTCCATCCATAAGTAACATGATTATACCCAGGGTTAAAAGGAGGAATGCCTCCAACGATAGGATTCATTTGAGGAACATGAGTACCAACAAACAAGAATGGAGTATGTGGAGGAGTTGTGCCCCCAAGTCCAATGCTAGCATTCATGCTAGCCGCTGGGATTGAGTTTGAAAATTGCAACATGAAATTCGACACACCATAGGAAAAAGGACTAGAGGCCATAGGGATGGACTGAACATTATAGCTCAGTGAGTGACCAAGAGACCCAAAAGGGTTTGTGGCTATAGGTTGATTACTCACTATAGGATGGGCAGAGGTGATGATAGGCACCTCCGACACTACAACCATTGTGGTTGAAGGTGTCGAAGGGGTACTGTTAACTATAGTAGGTATGGGAGTTGAAGGACTCCCAGTATCTTGATGACTCGATTTAGTACTCATCCTTGTATGATCACAAGTCTGAAAAGTGGAGGTGTGTGTACCACGTTTGATAACTCTATTCCTTTTAGAATGAAAAGACTCAAAATGCAGTGGTCATTGTAACAAGCGGTGAGACCTGTGGGGAAGTTGGTCTAGCTCCATGATGAGTCAAGACTCGAGATATAAAAAACAAATCCTAAGGCAAACTGGTAATCGAAGAGCACACCAAAGATAATCAAACAACCAATATGCACACAAACATGATGAAGTGGCTGAAAGGGGCCTCCCTCTCTAAAGTAGGTATGCCTCGCCCAAGAGGGGCCCGAGGCTGCTCTTCTAAAGATTAGAGGTATCAGAATTAGTTATAAGGGCCCTCGTGGGATTAAAAACCAATTGGTCAGAACCCCCCGGAGAGGTAATCCTCCATAAAGGTTGTGTGTTGTTTGACCCTTATCTGACACAGGGTACCTACATAATAACCCCGACAAGTAACCTATGTGGTACCTAAGTCAAGCAACTAAGCAACCACAGTATAAACGATGCAAAGGCTAACATTTATAAGTCGGGTCCACCGTATGGGCAAGGTAACAAAGCCTGAAACCTTGAAAGTATCGCTTCTCACAGAGGTAAGGGTATTAGCAAGATCTCCAGAAATATATCTGACGCTAAGAAGGTATCGGGGGGATATCCCTTCAACCAACCTCACGTGACCTTGTACTTAACTCCTGTGTAAGTGTAGCCTCCTGATATTACCAATTATACAATGGATTTCTCCACTCCCTTAGTCAGACACATGTGGATTTAATAGCCTTGGAGAAGTTTACTCACAAAATCCTATTCCAAGGCTCTAAATCTTAAGCTAGTTTGTGCACCCTAGAAAAATAAAATCGTTGTTAATCAGTTTTAAATTATAGCATTACTTTTAGTGGCTTTGCTTACTCAAAAAGGTGTGGTCGTGAAACTAGTGATGTTATGACTTAGCAAGTAAAATAAATGAATATGAATACAATGCAAAGTCCTAACTTCAATTTCCAATGAATGATATGCTTTTCAAAATGCAATTCTCAATTCAGTTATGCAATTCTAAATAAAATGCAATCTTTCTTTACATGTACTAAGATAAATGATAACGACTCTAAAGATCAAAATTCCAACAATGTAAAATTCCTAATATTTTTGTATTTTCAATGTAAGAGAATGAAAATGCAAGGATTGAATAACAAATTGATATAAAAACTCTACTGTGTGTAAACAGAGACAAACCAAGTAGGATATCAAGAAGCAAAACGCCCAGCCCAATATGCAAGGACAATCAAAATGAAAAGGATGACGAGAAAGGCACCGCCCAAAAATTCAACCAAAGAAAGGTTTCATGTCATTCCACAGACACTTAATAGTCATAACAGAGACCCAAGAAGACTCAAAAATCATCAAAACCTACCCAACAACCATCAAACCCAACAACCAAGCAACAAAGGGTGATGTACGAATGTTCAAGGGAAAAACACGTATATACGCCTCTTGCAGAAGGACAACATGCGTATGTACGCAATTGTCAGGCAAAAACCTGCGTATATAACACAACCACGCTAAGGAGAAGGCTAAGAAACTTAGACTCAGAGTGAACAGAGGTTGTTAAGCAATAATACGACAAGAAACTCAATATAAACGGGAGCAATCTAAGGAGAAAAACACTCCAAACCTCGAAAAAGAAGATTATATCCCCAGTATGGTCTTCAATTCTATTACGAGGAAAATCTCTCTATGGCTAGGGGTAAACTACAACATATGGAAATGACTACAGAAATCAACTCTAATCTCAAGTATGCTATATAAACAAATATGCTATCAAGACAAGATAAAAGGCCTACCTCGTCTAGACGTTCGATGAAGTCTATCGTTGAGCACTCAACTAAAAGCGATATACCTGCAACTAGTCCTCAACAACCAAGAAACAAAAGCATATGGTGATAATATATAATGTTAGCACATTCAATAGCATAATCCATAAACATTCATAACAAATACGCCCATGGAATAAAAATTCAAATATCTGCAAGATATTAATTGGACGAGAAAAGAGTATTTCTATTAAAATGTAATCAACATAAGTGAATGAATTACAAACTTCCATGTCGGCTCGGAACCAAGAAACTAAGTTCCTTCCAGCTGGGCCTCCACCACTTCAATCCTCCACCAAAGGCAAACTCATATAAGAGAGACAATGAGGTTCTCAATCAAGTAGGTAAGAGCTTGGGGGCTGAACAATGTGTTCAGACTTAAAGGACAAAGGGATGCAGACTCAATATGAAGTGAATAATTTCTCCAAAGTAACTTTGCTCTCAAAGTTGAATTCTTCTCTCCTTTTCCATAACTCGGATTTGGCCCATTTGTAGCCTTCAAGTGGAACTGAAGGGTCAAGTCAGAACATTTCTAGTATATGGAAGGCCAAGGATCATAGATCGCGTGACATGACATGGAAACCCGACAACATTTTTTAATTTTGGGCACAAATCTGGATTTACACGGGTTGTAGTGGTGCAACCTGCGTATACGCATGATGTATAGATGTTAGGGCACGTATATGTGGAAAAATAATGTTTTTAGCTCTGGGATTTACAAAAAGGGACTTCAAGTCTGCATAGGGAAATGTAAAAAGGCCTTTTGTGCAAGTTTGCATAGGGTGAGGCAAATCTTGCTACAACACACCCTAAAATACTAAGAGATAAGGAAATGGAGGGGAATAATGATGGAAAATGGTAAGTATGGTCAAGAATGGTACGATGGCTCATTAAGGATTTCCTAGTAGCAAACCCATTCCCAAAAAACACCACCTACTAGGGCACAATGTCATCCACCAAGGTGAAGCATGGAAAAAGGCATAATGTCCAAGCACATATCATGAAATCTAGAGCAATATAAGATACAACATAATCAAATGGATTAGGTATTGAAATGATGCTCACCATAATACTGACTTGTACCTCATGCAGCAAGACCCATTGCCTTCCAGAAGTCAACTAGTGTGGTGGATGCCATCTGTAAACCTGTGACCATCTATGGTGGTGAGTGGGTTTTCCATCTGTGCAAAGGGTATTGTTGGCCATGTAGTCTCTCGACACTCCATATATGCAACCCGAGGGCCTCAAGACATCATCTCCTTAGTTATACACAAAATGGGGATAACACTACCTACTCCTTGTTCTCTTCCACTATGTTGCTTTCCATTGCTCGCATAGGTTGGCCCTTTATCCTATACAAGTTTCTCTCTCTAACTCCAAGAACCAGTATTGTGTTTGAGCTAGATCCTCTGGCTTGATCAGTGCATGTCCATCCTGGAACGCTACATCAAATATCTTCTTCTCAATCACTGAAACTAAGAGTACACTTCTCCTAATTTCTAGCACCCATAACACATTCATCAGTCTTAACACATCTCCTGAATCCATCTGGAATGGCATTGTCTCAGTTCCCTTTACTGCATGCTTGATGCACACACCAAGTTCCTCATCCATGTCTGAGTCAGACTCTGTGAAGATATTGAGCAACTTTTGTGCTCTTGTTGTATGACATGTCACCTCGCTATCTAATAGCCACACACCAACTGAAAAAAGTTAGAATTCCTTCTCCAACTTTTTGGAAAACTCATTTTCCTTAGCCTTTTCCAATAGAGCTACTTCTGGTTGTATCATGCTTCCACCCTTCTTCCTCTTTGGACACTATGAAGCATAGTGTCCCTTCTTATGATAGTTAAAACAATTGACCTTACTTAGGTCCTTCCGTGTGCCAAGTTGTGAATATGAATCTCCACTTGTGTTCTTCCTGACTTTCCCCTTGCCCTTCTTTACCTGACTAGTAAGTGCAAGGTTCTCCTCATCACCATCCTCTTGTGCGCCTCTTAGAGCCTCTCGACAAGTCTCCTCCTGAATGTACTCGTCCCAAAATCGGTCGAAGCCCGAAAACTTCTCTCGAGCACATATGCCTTCGATGAATGAAGTCCAAGGCTTGGTAAAACTATTCAAGTCCACCCTCACTAACTCCACATCTATCACTCTGTTACCGAACGCCCCTAACTGATCATGAACCTGAGTGATCCTAGTCAGATAATTGGTCACTGAATCAATCTTGGACATCTTGGTGTTCCTAAGTTTTTCCCTCAATACCATCTTCTCATTCTCGTTCTTACTCTAAAATAGGTTTGTCAGAGTCAAGAACATCGCATTACCTAATTTTTTCTCAAATAGGTGAGGTATAAGATGATCTATCATCGAATCTAAGATCATCCAAATTTTCTTGGCCTCCCTTTCCTCGTGCTTGGTCAACTCCACAGGATCTGTCGATGCAATGATTGTGTTATTTGCATGACTCCACAGTCCATTGTCCTTCAAGAGAAATATGATCCTCATTTTCGATGGAAGAAAGTTAGAGGGACCCTCTAACCAATCCTGACACCTCAAACCAATTTTTTCCATCTCCGAGATATGATCTCTACCAGGAACAAAAATTGTTGAACAATGTGCCTAGTTCTTTAGGCACAAAAACCGAATAATGTTTTTGGCTTCCCAGATCCATGCTTGGAAATTGCTACCCGAACCCCTGACCGAAGTTGCCCGACGCTACCCGTATTCTTATACTGTTGTCTGGGTACTTTTCTAGGTTTCTCAAGCCCTTCCTGGGCTACCTAGTAGTCTACCCGCTACTTTGCGGTCTGCCTGTCTAGTGCTATCCTGCGTGATGACCTGTCTTAACTGGCTCAGCCCTGCTGCAACCCTCGCTAGCTATTGGTTGTGGTAGCTCTAGTCGAAAACTATGTCTATGGCCTACACCCTTTTGTGTTGGCGTTGTTGCAGCGATGGTTGTTGGCTGCAACCCACCTTCTACCACACCTTGCTACCTCCTGTCATCAACTCCGCTCCATGACTCAACCCACGCCTTTCACAATCTCTATTTGAATTTTCTAGTCGATCGTCTATGGATCTCATCTCCTAGTGACCACCTCCCAAATCCACATCCTCCCATTGACCTTTCCTCACGAGACTAGCTCCTATCAGTGACTCACTGCTGGCTACTATTACAACGAACTCAACGCATGACCCAATGACGACTACTCACTGAGTCACACCTCTCCTATTGTTGTTTTTCGGATCAACAAATCCATGTGTCGTACGTCCTCTGCTCCACGTTGATTTATTCTGTGATCTTTTTATCCAGTGCGACCATACTGTTGTATGATGGCCGTACTACCTTTTTTTTATTAATTCTTTATCCTCAAACTTGTAGAAAGAAAATAAAAATAATTCTACGCTGCAAAATCACTTTTCCGTGCAACCCGACTTACTTCTTCAGAACCACAGCTCTGATACCATGTTAGATTTTCCTAACCCATCACCCAACAATTAATTCCAAACATATTACTTATATTGAATAAAAGCACAACTGAGTTATTAACGAAAAATTACATCGGAAGAAAAAAAACTAGAAACCAAAGACATTACAAATGAAATTTTTTGGGTAAAAACCCTTAGAAAAAACCCGAAGGGAAAACAAATACTATGAGATGTTTATTATTATAAATATGGGATCTCATCTTGGGATAATGTTCCACGTTAGGAATAATACAAAACGACAAATAACCAATCCTTACAAACCTCAAGATCAGTCCTTTGATCTTGCCAATTGGATGTTATCTTCCTTGATGTTCCTTTGTTCCTTTCCTTGACCCTTGCCCTGCACACTTGGATGAAAGTCCTTCTTCACCCAATCAATGAGATCTCACTCTCTCACTCTGTGTGTGTCTACTCCTCTCACTTAGGCTGCCTTTTATAACCTTGAGTTTACCCTAAATCCAAAACCCTAGATATTCAAAGTGATCAAAGCCTGAGACTAAATCTCGCCTTCACATTGTGATCTAATGGCTAGGATTTAATTTAATTAACTAATGCCAAATACTTAGGCATTTAATTAAATTAAACTCGCATTAATTACAAAAGTACATTCACTTTATTAAAGTGAATCTCCTAAGTTCTAAGAGGTAAATTAGGGATGACTCCCACGTGTTAGACACAAACCGATGTGGAAGTACCTGTCTGATGATACATACATCAACATGTATATATGTATTTCTATATTTTTATACTATATGATGTATGTAGGAAGGATAATAGTGTAATATTAAGTTTTTATGGAGGTACTCAAGGGGAATAATTATTGTAATGTGGTTGTAATCATGCAATAAATCCCACTAAATAGTTGGGGGTTAAGAAATATCATAATGAAGGATAGTGGGAATAGCCCCTCAGAAATACTTTTGACTCCACTCCACCAATGAAGAGAATGTCATTAAGAGAAGACATGAGCCAGTGATGCCTAAGAGTTCCCAATGTGTCTCTTCCATAGTGGCTTTGACTACCAATGTTATCAAAACTAGACTGGTCATTGAATCGGTCATCCCCATAAATCTGAATCAAACCAAAACCGAACAAAAACCTAAAACAAAACCAGACCACACAATTGGTCGACCAAATAATACAAAAATATTCAAATTTTGAAAATGTGTGTGTGTGTGCGCGCGCACACACACACACACATGCACATCCATGTGAATCCAAACCATTATACACAAATATGCAATGTTTCTCATGTACATAGTAATGGTAAGGGTGCATATAACCAAAATAGCACCAAGTGCAATCCATCTTTGAACCAAAATACACCAACAAAGGTGCTTTAAATGGCCTCTAAAGTCCAAAAATAATCATTGTACTAATTAATAACTATAGTCTAGACTCTAGAGTCTACAATCTAATCATATGATAGAATCATTTGAATCCTCATCTTCAACATGGCTAGACTCTAAAATGGAATTCTGGTTTGATTCCCTTGACCCTAAAAGTTAGCTCAACAATTCCAAATAGCTCAAATCAATTGTGTGAGTTAAATGGAGGGGGGAACCTCTTTAAATAGAATTAGTAGGGACCTAAGGTTAGGTTTTGTGCATTCAATTTTATTAATTTATTGTTTTTTTCTTTTTAA
>ML798435.1:325912-360897 GCA_009831015.1 Picea engelmannii
TTTTTTTATCATGACACTCATCCGGTGCCACAAGCGTATATGTCATGACTATTGTATGATCGGTTGTATATGTATATTGAGGGTGTTAGCCCCAATTTTGTACTATAAACATCATATTTTTTGAAATATATATAAAAACATGGTTATTCGGATTTACTTATGTTACAATGTGTACATTGATGAGAATGTTTTCTTTGCATTAGTTATGTGACAAATTCCAATCTAAAACAAAATTAGCATATGCATTAGATACATAATTAGAACTCCTAGGTATGTGATGATAAGTAATAAAATCAAACTGTCATTCCAAAAGTTGTACCTGTAGGAATCGTCAGAGTAAAGTAGGGTCACACACACATTAACTGCCATTTAAATGACATACTACTTACTGGGAGTCTAGGAGAACATCCAAAAAGTGAATACCATGTGAAATGGCATCGTGCAAAAGTTCTATAATGACGTTATATTTGACCACAATATTCGTGGATGGCCCTAGGCATACGACACCTAAAGATACCAATATACCCTCGGGTGAGTAAACAACCCAAGTGACGGAAGCCAAGTTCTGTGTATGATGACTGGCCTCATCTATGAATCCTAAGTAAACCAAAGACTTCGTTGACATCTGCCAACCAAGGGAAAACTCAATAAGAAAGTTGAAGATGAAACTAAAAGGAAAAGATATATACACTAAATTAATTTAGTATACAAAGAGTTACGCCCAAGCTTGGGGCTCAAGCGTAATATATTTTCAAATAGAGCCCATTCTTGGGCTCAACCAATATGTTCCCTTCATAATATTCTAATTCATAGGCTCCTTTTTCTAAGACACGTTGCACGATATAGGGATTGTGCCACATGGGTTTGAACTTGCCTGCCGCCAGTGGTTCTTTGGCTTGATCATATAGAAGGACCAAGTCACCCTCAGCGTACAACTGAGGACAGACAAACTTATCGTACTGGACCTTGACATGACTTTTATTCACTTCAATGGTTGTAGATGCGTCTCGATGTTGCTCATCTAGACTCTCTATCAGTTAGGAGCGCAAGTTCCAATCTAAGAGAAGGGATTCCACATTCAATAGGTAAGATCAACTCCACAACATGCACTAACTGGAAAGGAGAGAAACTGGTGGAAGTCTTGATCGAGGTTCGGTATGCCCAAAGTGCAGGATATAACATGATATGCCAGTCAGATTTACTCTGGCTGACAATGTTTTTCAAAATGGTCTTGAGAGACTTGTTCATGACCTTTACTTGTCCATTTTCCTGGGGGTAGTAAGGGGAAGAATGACCATGCTTAAACCCCAGCTTAGATGCTAGTTCTTTCAACATTTCAATATGAAAGTGATTGCCATGGCCAATGACAATATCACTTGGGACTTCGAACCTGGCTATAATTTGATTAAACACGAAGAAGGCGACAATCTTGCCATCGGATTTAACTGTAGGCATGGCCTCAACCCACTTAGTAAAGTAGTGTACGACCACGATAATGTGTTGATTCCCCCCAACCGAAGTTGGGTTGTAATCCACAAAGTCTAGCCCCCACTTAGTGAAGGGACCAACAATAATGACTGGATGGAGAGGGGATGAATGCGAGCACATTTTCCGAGTGAACAACCGACATGGGTGACACTTCTTAACCACTTCGACACAATCTTTAAATATAGATGGCTAAAAATAACCAACTCACAAAATTTTATGCGCTATCACAAGCCCAGATAGATGACCACCACAAGCCCCACTGTGGCAGTCATTTAGAACAAACTCGGCTTCTTCGTGAGTTAAAAAACGACATAGGATATTGTCAACTCCTCGACGATATAGAGTGTCACCGACGATAAGGTAGTTCTTAGCTTGGTATCGTATACACTGTCGGTCATCTCGTGAGAGATGCTGAGGGAACTTCAAAGTTTGAATATAGAGAACAATGTCTCCATACCAGGGGTCTAACGACGAGACAAGAAAAATGTGTTCATCCGCAAATGAATCAACATGGATAACATCCTCGTCTAATCACGAGAAGTCAGATATTAACTCTCCAAACACCAGTGATTTTTTTGACTAAGTAGAAGCGAAATCGAGATAGAAATCTTGTAGGATGACAATCCATTTATTGTACTTTACCCCTATGATACGCCTGGTAAGGACGTATTGAAATGGATTGACATCGGCAACCAGAGTAGTTTTGCAAAGTAATATATAATGTCGTAACCATTGGACTACATGAACGACAACCAAAACTATGTTTTCAACATGAGAATATTTGAGTTTAGGGCCGACTAAGTTTTGACTAAGATAGTAAATGGCGTACTCACAGAACTCATCATCCTCCTGAACCAACACCATACCAATCGTCTCTTTAGACGTGGCGACATAAAGCAAGTAATCTCTACTGTAGTCTGGATACTTTAGTAGAGGCGTCGATACCAAGGCTTTCTTCAAAGCATCGAAGGATTCATGGGCTCGCTCATTCCAGATAAAAGGAGTGCCATTCTTCAAGAGGCGCATGAAACCCTTAGTAATATTGGCATAGTTCACTATAAACCATCGCAAAAAGTTAGCTTTCCCCCGTAAACCTTGAAGTTGGCAAATAGTGCATGGGGGAGGCAATTGAAGTATTTCCTCAACCTTTAACAGATCTACCATGATCCCAGTCTTAGAGACTAAAAATCCTAGAAGACGACCTGACATCATGCAAAAGATGCATTTATGAGGGTTCAACCAGATGCGATAATGGCGACATATTTCAAATACTAGCTGAAGGTGCTTAGGGTGATCCACTCTCTTATGGGAGTGAGTAGAAAGATCATCAAGATAGGCTTCGACTATATGCTTGAGATTGTGAAACGTGAAGGTCATATCATGTTGGAAGGTTGCTCCAACATTTTTAAGGTCGAAAGGCATATTCCGGTATGCGAAAGTACCCCAAGGGAAATTAAATGTCGTCTTATGTTGGTCCTTGGGTTTATCCTGAATTTGGTTATACCCTGGAAAATCAGTCCATGAAAGAAAAAACTTCAGTTCCTGCATACTCGTCGAGAATCTGATCAATGAAGGGTGTCGAGAAGTTGTCTTTAGGATAGGCCTTGTTCAGGTCACAAAAATCCATGCATACACGAATGGTTCCTTGCTTTTTATTCATAGGAATGGGATTGGATACCCATTCAGTCAAGGGAACTGGGTAGATAAATCCAACATTAAGCAGCTTTTCTAGCTCTGCCTTAATAGCAGGGGCCTTTCGGGGATTGACAGCTCTAAGATGTTTTCGAACAGGCTTAACATCTAGGTAAGTTTTAATCTCATGTTCAAAAATTCGAGGGTCGATTCCTGGCATCTCTTCATATGACCAAGTGAATACATCTCATAATTCCTTGAAGAGTTCGGTGTAGATCAAGATTTATTCTGGCGAACAATCTGCACTGATGTATGCATTTTCAATCTTGCCAGGGATACAAGAGATATTGATCGTGACGGTAGGGGATATACTCGCCATGTTTCCTTCACCATAAATGTCGTGCGTATCAATTGGAACTACTGCGTGATCGACTATCTCGCTCAAAGTAGATCTAAATTCATCTTGTTCGATTCTAGCAAGCTTTGGGAGAAAATAAGAGTGATGATGCATATAATCCCAAGGTTTGTCTGAACCATTCATTGCTTCGATTATAGCTTCATCCAAAGGAAAACTCTCATCAAGGAAGTCATGTGAACAAGATGACGAAGTGGCCCACATGGGCTCCAGGACAGGATCCTCCTCGTCCGTCTACGTGGTAACATGATCCAGATTGGCATAAGAGTCAAGAAAAGCTTGATACACAATCTCTGTTGCCGATAGTGGCGTGGCCATTCTAGAATGTGACTGACCTTCACAAGACATTGTCGAGGAAGGTAGTGTCCAAGGATCGTTAAAATAGGAAGTGCGAAAAGGAACAAACCTCTCTGACGAAACGGGCCTACTGGTCATGGCATAAATATGGTGAACCGGTGCCATGAAGTAGAAGGTATCCATAAGGGATGAATACATTTCGACATCGATATTCTTAGTTGTCGGCTAAGAATTGTCGATCATGGGGATCGACGGTCCAATAGATGCATTGGGGCTAGCATACACAAAGGAAAACCATTTGATCGTCACGATCTTCCCATCGCGAGGAAAACAAAGAGTACGGAAGACGAACGATATGATTGGAGTCATAGCGTAAGTCCAATTGCATCTTAGTAACAAGTTATAATCGAGGGGAGGATCAACCACCTCGACATCCACCCTTATTGTTTTCCCACCTAACTAGATCGAAAAGGTAGGAAGAATACCATGAGGGTAGAAGGAACAACCGTCAAAAGAAGTCAACATGGTCGGGGACTGAGAAAGGGTTGGAGAGCCAAGGGATTTCCAACAGACCAGGGACATCACACATGTTACAACGCCTTCATCAACAACAATACACTTGATGGTATACTTTGAGTAACCCACGTGGATTTGGAATGCCACATCGCAAGGCAAGCGAGGCTTCACATATGTGATGTCAAACTTGATCACTTTCCAGCCACATGGATCTAGAGATCCTAATGCAGATAGCAAGGCATTCCTATGTGAAGGACACGTCTGGAGTACCTCCAGACCCGACATCGCACAAGGGGTTTGACTCAAATCCTCAACAATAGAGTAGTTTTGGGTGGCTCTAGCATTAGGATTGTGGGTAGAGAGCTTGAGTACTCCTTTCGGAATACGAGGCGACGGCTCTGGTTTTTTGATCTATAAGGGTATCTCCAGAGGAGGGGGAGACTCTAGACCAAGAATAGTCTGTGGAGAACTGTAATCGCGAGATAGAGTGGCTACATTAACCTCATATTTAACCATATTGATGCATAAATGGTCACTGTCTTACGTCGGTGGGTTTTGACTCCCACTCACCACATTTCCGGCATTCGAGGAGCTCGAGGTCATGTGTTGGTTATGTGGAAAAGGATTAGTCAGCAAAGCGGGCGGTAGAGATAAAAGCCTCACATATTCCGCAAGTTTGGGGCATAAATGAGTAAGGTGATCGTCTGCACAAAGCTTACAGGGAAATTTCACCTTCCGCCTTTCTTTCTTGCCCTCACCAACATTATTATTTGTCTTCTCATTAATACCATTGTCCTTGGGTTTATTATTTTTTCCACCCTTACGATTATTATTATGAACTTTCTTCTTATTCCCGCCTGGTTGATGATTACCATTCAGGGTGGTCGACGATTGCACATAATGTACATCCACCGATTGAGTGGGATTGGAGGACACAGACAAAGCTGTCCCTCCTACCGACTGGCTTAGAGACTACTCTTTCAAATGGCTTGTCACCGAGTCTGCAGATTTCACATTGGCGGAGCCTACAATGCCATCGACATGAGGCCCGAGCTTTTGTCTAGGATCATAGTTTGACCTCGGTGCGTCTGGAAGAATCTCGTATAACATCCCAGACTGAGCATATATAAGATCTAACTGTTGGACTTTGAAAATCACTTCTTCCTCAGATGTAACCTCGTATGTAGAAACATCCTTCGAAATATAAGGTTGTAGAGACTTAAGGAACCACTCTAGCATAAATTCTGGGGGTATGCAGGTCTTGATCAAACTCTTCCGTCTATGCCACTCCTGGATGTGATCTGAGATATGAGTGGCTTTAAACTGGCATAAGGTTGACACAATTTCTAAGCTAGCATCGTAACGAACCGAAAATTGGAACTGGTTGAGGAAGACTAAGACCATCTGACTAAAGGTTCTGTATGCCCCCCTAGGTAGCTCGATAAACCATTTCGCGGAAACCCCTGTGAGTGTTGAAACAATATTAACTGAATAGAATCGTCATTAAGGTAATTCTAAGAGCACCACAGGTGAAAAGTAGTAACATGATCACCGGGATCCTCACCATTCTTGCCTTCGAATTTTGGAATATCCAAAGGAATCTTGGTGGGAATGGGGGGCCATGTCGGATCATGACACGCATGATCATTCATTAACTTAGACAAGTCTGGAAAATTGAGCGTGGCCATAAAAGGGAGACGAGGTTATGACATCTAGCCCCAAGCTCCCTGGAAATATTGTGGTTGGGGAATCGCAACCCATCCAGGGTTCTAGTAAGCACCATGGCCCTGTCCGGGATTGTAAGACCCTCCTCTGGACTGATTCATAAGGGGTTGGTTGGGAACCATTCCAATAGTAATATTATGATGAGGGTTATAAAAACTGCCCCTAGTTGGAGTGGCTCCGGGTTGGGGGTTGCCCAAGGTGTGAAACTGACCTCCTACGAGTGTGAATCCGGAGGATAAAGGTGGATTCGTCATGCCAAATGTGTTGGTCAGAATCAACACAGAGGAGGTGAGTGTAAAGGATGGACTGTAAGTAATAGCTTGTTCACCAGGTTGGTTACTCCATCCATAAGTAACATGATTATACCCAGGGTTAAAAGGAGGAATGCCTCCAACGATAGGATTCATTTGAGGAACATGAGTACCAACAAACAAGAATGGAGTATGTGGAGGAGTTGTGCCCCCAAGTCCAATGCTAGCATTCATGCTAGCCGCTGGGATTGAGTTTGAAAATTGCAACATGAAATTCGACACACCATAGGAAAAAGGACTAGAGGCCATAGGGATGGACTGAACATTATAGCTCAGTGAGTGACCAAGAGACCCAAAAGGGTTTGTGGCTATAGGTTGATTACTCACTATAGGATGGGCAGAGGTGATGATAGGCACCTCCGACACTACAACCATTGTGGTTGAAGGTGTCGAAGGGGTACTGTTAACTATAGTAGGTATGGGAGTTGAAGGACTCCCAGTATCTTGATGACTCGATTTAGTACTCATCCTTGTATGATCACAAGTCTGAAAAGTGGAGGTGTGTGTACCACGTTTGATAACTCTATTCCTTTTAGAATGAAAAGACTCAAAATGCAGTGGTCATTGTAACAAGCGGTGAGACCTGTGGGGAAGTTGGTCTAGCTCCATGATGAGTCAAGACTCGAGATATAAAAAACAAATCCTAAGGCAAACTGGTAATCGAAGAGCACACCAAAGATAATCAAACAACCAATATGCACACAAACATGATGAAGTGGCTGAAAGGGGCCTCCCTCTCTAAAGTAGGTATGCCTCGCCCAAGAGGGGCCCGAGGCTGCTCTTCTAAAGATTAGAGGTATCAGAATTAGTTATAAGGGCCCTCGTGGGATTAAAAACCAATTGGTCAGAACCCCCCGGAGAGGTAATCCTCCATAAAGGTTGTGTGTTGTTTGACCCTTATCTGACACAGGGTACCTACATAATAACCCCGACAAGTAACCTATGTGGTACCTAAGTCAAGCAACTAAGCAACCACAGTATAAACGATGCAAAGGCTAACATTTATAAGTCGGGTCCACCGTATGGGCAAGGTAACAAAGCCTGAAACCTTGAAAGTATCGCTTCTCACAGAGGTAAGGGTATTAGCAAGATCTCCAGAAATATATCTGACGCTAAGAAGGTATCGGGGGGATATCCCTTCAACCAACCTCACGTGACCTTGTACTTAACTCCTGTGTAAGTGTAGCCTCCTGATATTACCAATTATACAATGGATTTCTCCACTCCCTTAGTCAGACACATGTGGATTTAATAGCCTTGGAGAAGTTTACTCACAAAATCCTATTCCAAGGCTCTAAATCTTAAGCTAGTTTGTGCACCCTAGAAAAATAAAATCGTTGTTAATCAGTTTTAAATTATAGCATTACTTTTAGTGGCTTTGCTTACTCAAAAAGGTGTGGTCGTGAAACTAGTGATGTTATGACTTAGCAAGTAAAATAAATGAATATGAATACAATGCAAAGTCCTAACTTCAATTTCCAATGAATGATATGCTTTTCAAAATGCAATTCTCAATTCAGTTATGCAATTCTAAATAAAATGCAATCTTTCTTTACATGTACTAAGATAAATGATAACGACTCTAAAGATCAAAATTCCAACAATGTAAAATTCCTAATATTTTTGTATTTTCAATGTAAGAGAATGAAAATGCAAGGATTGAATAACAAATTGATATAAAAACTCTACTGTGTGTAAACAGAGACAAACCAAGTAGGATATCAAGAAGCAAAACGCCCAGCCCAATATGCAAGGACAATCAAAATGAAAAGGATGACGAGAAAGGCACCGCCCAAAAATTCAACCAAAGAAAGGTTTCATGTCATTCCACAGACACTTAATAGTCATAACAGAGACCCAAGAAGACTCAAAAATCATCAAAACCTACCCAACAACCATCAAACCCAACAACCAAGCAACAAAGGGTGATGTACGAATGTTCAAGGGAAAAACACGTATATACGCCTCTTGCAGAAGGACAACATGCGTATGTACGCAATTGTCAGGCAAAAACCTGCGTATATAACACAACCACGCTAAGGAGAAGGCTAAGAAACTTAGACTCAGAGTGAACAGAGGTTGTTAAGCAATAATACGACAAGAAACTCAATATAAACGGGAGCAATCTAAGGAGAAAAACACTCCAAACCTCGAAAAAGAAGATTATATCCCCAGTATGGTCTTCAATTCTATTACGAGGAAAATCTCTCTATGGCTAGGGGTAAACTACAACATATGGAAATGACTACAGAAATCAACTCTAATCTCAAGTATGCTATATAAACAAATATGCTATCAAGACAAGATAAAAGGCCTACCTCGTCTAGACGTTCGATGAAGTCTATCGTTGAGCACTCAACTAAAAGCGATATACCTGCAACTAGTCCTCAACAACCAAGAAACAAAAGCATATGGTGATAATATATAATGTTAGCACATTCAATAGCATAATCCATAAACATTCATAACAAATACGCCCATGGAATAAAAATTCAAATATCTGCAAGATATTAATTGGACGAGAAAAGAGTATTTCTATTAAAATGTAATCAACATAAGTGAATGAATTACAAACTTCCATGTCGGCTCGGAACCAAGAAACTAAGTTCCTTCCAGCTGGGCCTCCACCACTTCAATCCTCCACCAAAGGCAAACTCATATAAGAGAGACAATGAGGTTCTCAATCAAGTAGGTAAGAGCTTGGGGGCTGAACAATGTGTTCAGACTTAAAGGACAAAGGGATGCAGACTCAATATGAAGTGAATAATTTCTCCAAAGTAACTTTGCTCTCAAAGTTGAATTCTTCTCTCCTTTTCCATAACTCGGATTTGGCCCATTTGTAGCCTTCAAGTGGAACTGAAGGGTCAAGTCAGAACATTTCTAGTATATGGAAGGCCAAGGATCATAGATCGCGTGACATGACATGGAAACCCGACAACATTTTTTAATTTTGGGCACAAATCTGGATTTACACGGGTTGTAGTGGTGCAACCTGCGTATACGCATGATGTATAGATGTTAGGGCACGTATATGTGGAAAAATAATGTTTTTAGCTCTGGGATTTACAAAAAGGGACTTCAAGTCTGCATAGGGAAATGTAAAAAGGCCTTTTGTGCAAGTTTGCATAGGGTGAGGCAAATCTTGCTACAACACACCCTAAAATACTAAGAGATAAGGAAATGGAGGGGAATAATGATGGAAAATGGTAAGTATGGTCAAGAATGGTACGATGGCTCATTAAGGATTTCCTAGTAGCAAACCCATTCCCAAAAAACACCACCTACTAGGGCACAATGTCATCCACCAAGGTGAAGCATGGAAAAAGGCATAATGTCCAAGCACATATCATGAAATCTAGAGCAATATAAGATACAACATAATCAAATGGATTAGGTATTGAAATGATGCTCACCATAATACTGACTTGTACCTCATGCAGCAAGACCCATTGCCTTCCAGAAGTCAACTAGTGTGGTGGATGCCATCTGTAAACCTGTGACCATCTATGGTGGTGAGTGGGTTTTCCATCTGTGCAAAGGGTATTGTTGGCCATGTAGTCTCTCGACACTCCATATATGCAACCCGAGGGCCTCAAGACATCATCTCCTTAGTTATACACAAAATGGGGATAACACTACCTACTCCTTGTTCTCTTCCACTATGTTGCTTTCCATTGCTCGCATAGGTTGGCCCTTTATCCTATACAAGTTTCTCTCTCTAACTCCAAGAACCAGTATTGTGTTTGAGCTAGATCCTCTGGCTTGATCAGTGCATGTCCATCCTGGAACGCTACATCAAATATCTTCTTCTCAATCACTGAAACTAAGAGTACACTTCTCCTAATTTCTAGCACCCATAACACATTCATCAGTCTTAACACATCTCCTGAATCCATCTGGAATGGCATTGTCTCAGTTCCCTTTACTGCATGCTTGATGCACACACCAAGTTCCTCATCCATGTCTGAGTCAGACTCTGTGAAGATATTGAGCAACTTTTGTGCTCTTGTTGTATGACATGTCACCTCGCTATCTAATAGCCACACACCAACTGAAAAAAGTTAGAATTCCTTCTCCAACTTTTTGGAAAACTCATTTTCCTTAGCCTTTTCCAATAGAGCTACTTCTGGTTGTATCATGCTTCCACCCTTCTTCCTCTTTGGACACTATGAAGCATAGTGTCCCTTCTTATGATAGTTAAAACAATTGACCTTACTTAGGTCCTTCCGTGTGCCAAGTTGTGAATATGAATCTCCACTTGTGTTCTTCCTGACTTTCCCCTTGCCCTTCTTTACCTGACTAGTAAGTGCAAGGTTCTCCTCATCACCATCCTCTTGTGCGCCTCTTAGAGCCTCTCGACAAGTCTCCTCCTGAATGTACTCGTCCCAAAATCGGTCGAAGCCCGAAAACTTCTCTCGAGCACATATGCCTTCGATGAATGAAGTCCAAGGCTTGGTAAAACTATTCAAGTCCACCCTCACTAACTCCACATCTATCACTCTGTTACCGAACGCCCCTAACTGATCATGAACCTGAGTGATCCTAGTCAGATAATTGGTCACTGAATCAATCTTGGACATCTTGGTGTTCCTAAGTTTTTCCCTCAATACCATCTTCTCATTCTCGTTCTTACTCTAAAATAGGTTTGTCAGAGTCAAGAACATCGCATTACCTAATTTTTTCTCAAATAGGTGAGGTATAAGATGATCTATCATCGAATCTAAGATCATCCAAATTTTCTTGGCCTCCCTTTCCTCGTGCTTGGTCAACTCCACAGGATCTGTCGATGCAATGATTGTGTTATTTGCATGACTCCACAGTCCATTGTCCTTCAAGAGAAATATGATCCTCATTTTCGATGGAAGAAAGTTAGAGGGACCCTCTAACCAATCCTGACACCTCAAACCAATTTTTTCCATCTCCGAGATATGATCTCTACCAGGAACAAAAATTGTTGAACAATGTGCCTAGTTCTTTAGGCACAAAAACCGAATAATGTTTTTGGCTTCCCAGATCCATGCTTGGAAATTGCTACCCGAACCCCTGACCGAAGTTGCCCGACGCTACCCGTATTCTTATACTGTTGTCTGGGTACTTTTCTAGGTTTCTCAAGCCCTTCCTGGGCTACCTAGTAGTCTACCCGCTACTTTGCGGTCTGCCTGTCTAGTGCTATCCTGCGTGATGACCTGTCTTAACTGGCTCAGCCCTGCTGCAACCCTCGCTAGCTATTGGTTGTGGTAGCTCTAGTCGAAAACTATGTCTATGGCCTACACCCTTTTGTGTTGGCGTTGTTGCAGCGATGGTTGTTGGCTGCAACCCACCTTCTACCACACCTTGCTACCTCCTGTCATCAACTCCGCTCCATGACTCAACCCACGCCTTTCACAATCTCTATTTGAATTTTCTAGTCGATCGTCTATGGATCTCATCTCCTAGTGACCACCTCCCAAATCCACATCCTCCCATTGACCTTTCCTCACGAGACTAGCTCCTATCAGTGACTCACTGCTGGCTACTATTACAACGAACTCAACGCATGACCCAATGACGACTACTCACTGAGTCACACCTCTCCTATTGTTGTTTTTCGGATCAACAAATCCATGTGTCGTACGTCCTCTGCTCCACGTTGATTTATTCTGTGATCTTTTTATCCAGTGCGACCATACTGTTGTATGATGGCCGTACTACCTTTTTTTTATTAATTCTTTATCCTCAAACTTGTAGAAAGAAAATAAAAATAATTCTACGCTGCAAAATCACTTTTCCGTGCAACCCGACTTACTTCTTCAGAACCACAGCTCTGATACCATGTTAGATTTTCCTAACCCATCACCCAACAATTAATTCCAAACATATTACTTATATTGAATAAAAGCACAACTGAGTTATTAACGAAAAATTACATCGGAAGAAAAAAAACTAGAAACCAAAGACATTACAAATGAAATTTTTTGGGTAAAAACCCTTAGAAAAAACCCGAAGGGAAAACAAATACTATGAGATGTTTATTATTATAAATATGGGATCTCATCTTGGGATAATGTTCCACGTTAGGAATAATACAAAACGACAAATAACCAATCCTTACAAACCTCAAGATCAGTCCTTTGATCTTGCCAATTGGATGTTATCTTCCTTGATGTTCCTTTGTTCCTTTCCTTGACCCTTGCCCTGCACACTTGGATGAAAGTCCTTCTTCACCCAATCAATGAGATCTCACTCTCTCACTCTGTGTGTGTCTACTCCTCTCACTTAGGCTGCCTTTTATAACCTTGAGTTTACCCTAAATCCAAAACCCTAGATATTCAAAGTGATCAAAGCCTGAGACTAAATCTCGCCTTCACATTGTGATCTAATGGCTAGGATTTAATTTAATTAACTAATGCCAAATACTTAGGCATTTAATTAAATTAAACTCGCATTAATTACAAAAGTACATTCACTTTATTAAAGTGAATCTCCTAAGTTCTAAGAGGTAAATTAGGGATGACTCCCACGTGTTAGACACAAACCGATGTGGAAGTACCTGTCTGATGATACATACATCAACATGTATATATGTATTTCTATATTTTTATACTATATGATGTATGTAGGAAGGATAATAGTGTAATATTAAGTTTTTATGGAGGTACTCAAGGGGAATAATTATTGTAATGTGGTTGTAATCATGCAATAAATCCCACTAAATAGTTGGGGGTTAAGAAATATCATAATGAAGGATAGTGGGAATAGCCCCTCAGAAATACTTTTGACTCCACTCCACCAATGAAGAGAATGTCATTAAGAGAAGACATGAGCCAGTGATGCCTAAGAGTTCCCAATGTGTCTCTTCCATAGTGGCTTTGACTACCAATGTTATCAAAACTAGACTGGTCATTGAATCGGTCATCCCCATAAATCTGAATCAAACCAAAACCGAACAAAAACCTAAAACAAAACCAGACCACACAATTGGTCGACCAAATAATACAAAAATATTCAAATTTTGAAAATGTGTGTGTGTGTGCGCGCGCACACACACACACACATGCACATCCATGTGAATCCAAACCATTATACACAAATATGCAATGTTTCTCATGTACATAGTAATGGTAAGGGTGCATATAACCAAAATAGCACCAAGTGCAATCCATCTTTGAACCAAAATACACCAACAAAGGTGCTTTAAATGGCCTCTAAAGTCCAAAAATAATCATTGTACTAATTAATAACTATAGTCTAGACTCTAGAGTCTACAATCTAATCATATGATAGAATCATTTGAATCCTCATCTTCAACATGGCTAGACTCTAAAATGGAATTCTGGTTTGATTCCCTTGACCCTAAAAGTTAGCTCAACAATTCCAAATAGCTCAAATCAATTGTGTGAGTTAAATGGAGGGGGGAACCTCTTTAAATAGAATTAGTAGGGACCTAAGGTTAGGTTTTGTGCATTCAATTTTATTAATTTATTGTTTTTTTCTTTTTAATTGACTTTATGTGGTCCCTAGCCATGATTATACAGTGACAACCGGTTTGGCTATTTATGGTCGGTTATGATATGAAACTGTCCATTTCCAATTTGGAACCTTGATCCAGACCAATACGGCCTCAGAATCGATCGAACCAATCGATTTTTCCAGTTTTGATAACACTGATGACTACTAGTGTTTAGTTTGCATATTCTTAAATGGTAGTGTTTCTTCTAGATGTACAACTAACCTTTTGTAACAATGTGGATGATATTTTTGCTATGGATGCTTCTATTTATTTGGATCCACGTGACCCTAGTGGGCATTTGGAGCACAATACTAAAAAATTCATCAAGTTCAGTGGTCATCAATTAGGAGTTAGTTTGCGACTTAGAATTAGGGACAAGCTTCTTGAACTATTTCAACATTGAGGGTATCAATTTTACATGTAACCCTAGTTTCCTAGATTACTTTAGCATTGCAACCAACACCCGCACATGGGACTCTAGTTTATGGTTGTACATCATCACCACAAATGTTGATGATATTATTTATTGAATGTGAATGGAATGGTGGGGATCCTCCCTTGGGATGTAATGGAGGGATAAAGGTCCCATTACAATGAGTAATAGTGTAGGTATGGTGGCCATTTAATGTAAGGTGGAGTGGATCCATTATGTTATTATTAAATGAGGTCTGCTAAGTAGCTAGCATGGAATAAATTAAATGTGACCTCATTAAATAAGAACGACTAGGTAGTTAACATTTGGTTATGATTATAGTTTTCTAGCTAGTGATAAATAAGGAAGATCTCCTTATGAAGCATATATTGGAATAAATTGTATTAGAACATAGCTTATCAAAAGGTTGGTCTATCAAAAAAAAAAGTGAACAAGAATTTATCATTCTATAAGATTTGATCATTCTATAAAAATATCATTGTATAGTGTTGCCCTACCTCAAAGATTTGTAGATTTAATGAAGTTAAAAAATTTTCCATCAAAATCTTAATTATATTGTTTATTATTCAATTTTAACATTAAAAATCATTACAAAATCATAACCATCACATTCATGTAACACAAAATGTTTCCTCTTTAAACTTCAAAATTTTATAAAATAAAATTCAAGAAACATTTTAGAAATTTCTCCAAGTCCTCAAAGAAATAAACCACATACATAAAGAAATTATTAATGAAACAATATACCAAAAAAAACCCAATTAAATTAATTTGGTTTATTTCTTACGAAAAATATCAACACCTTGTTTCTAGATGCTCTTCTCATTAAATAATTTCGGTTTTGTGCTTTGCCTTACATCTTACGAATTTTTGACTCTTTTGTTTATTTATTTGAAATTGGCTTAGTTTTTTACCCAACAATTTGAAATATGTTGTAAATTAATATAAATCCATTTTTAAAACACAAAAATGTAAATTATCTAAAATCTCACTTCAAGAATGAGTTTATTATAATTTCAAAATATTTTTAATTTATAAAAAATTACCAATACACCATATATTATAAAAAATTACCAATATATCATATCATTCAAATTACAATCAAATTTTAACAAGTTTCAAAAACCTTCATAATGAGTTTATTAGAACTTCATAATATTTTTTAATTTATAAAAAATGTATACCATATCATCAAAAGTACAATCAAATTCACTTCAAGAATGAGTTTATTATAACTTCATAATAGTTTTAATTTATAAAAAATTACTAATATACCATATATTATAAAAAATTATCAACATACCATATATTATAAAAAATTACCAATATACCATATCATTCAAATTACAATCAAATTTTAACAAGTTTGAAAAACCTTCATGAGTTTATTAGAACTTCATAATATTTTTTAATTTATAAAAAATGGACCAATATACCATATCATCAAAAGTGCAATCATGAAAAACACTTTTTAAGTTGTCATTAGTTGCAAAAACAACCCTCTCATGCTTAATTGTGACAAAAAGATGATTGCTTATCAAATATAAAATAGTAAATTTGAATATCTCCCCCAAAAAAATCAATTTAGAAAATTTTTGATATTAAGTTTATAAATGATCTCTATATTCTTAAAATAAAGTTAGTTTAAGATATTTTTAAAGACCAACTTAAAAAAGAATAAAGTTAGTTTAAGATATTTTTAAAGACCAACTTAAAAAAGATGAGGTGTGAAGTTTATAAATTTTGTGATTCAGGTAAACTTACAAAATTATTATATATTCTTAAATCAAATATTAATTTTTTAATTTGAAAAATAATTTAAAATTTTATATTTCTTAAAGTTTATAGTTTTGAAGTTAGTTTTTTTATTTTTTTAAAGGTTTTATGGTAAGCCCTTTGATTGGTAGTAGTAGGCACTTTGCCCAATCAGTGAAATCAGTGAAGGCAGGTGCAGAGGGTTACAACAAAAGGTTGCAAATCTAGACGATATTTGGTTGATCAATAGATGAAGTTGTGAACCATCCATCATTTCTTTAAATGAGTTGGGATGCCTTTGACAGATGATCCAAACATGTGGAACGAAAGGGGCTAAACTTTCTGTTGTTGGTAGACATATTACAAGTTGGGTCCACTTTGAACATAGAGGGGCTTGCATGACACCTTTGAAGAAGGCAAAGGAAAGAAACCATCCAATATATAAAGAGGATGTATCCTTTGTGCAAAGTCATTCAAGCAAGAAATCATTAATACAAGGGTCGACAACAAGCTCTACGATTGCATTAAGTCTAGGTTTGACATAGTAGGAAAAATACGATGTTCATTGAGTGAACAATGGAAGAGTAAGAATTGAAAGGAAACAGAGGTATGGAATACGCTTCCTACACTAACCAATGAGAAAAGAATGTGCAAAAAAAATTAAACAAATAGTTGCGAATGATAAACAAAAAACAAATGAAAGAAATAGCAAACCATTGCACAAGGATTTCTTGGGGAAAACCATTACGAGAGAAAAACATCACACTCTAAAGCACATTCAATGTATTAGTCAACAACTA
The DNA here is from genome assembly GCA_009831015.1 of Picea engelmannii. Classification (NCBI taxonomy): domain Eukaryota; kingdom Viridiplantae; phylum Streptophyta; class Pinopsida; order Pinales; family Pinaceae; genus Picea; species Picea engelmannii. The sequence goes on from ML798435.1 coordinate 342,774, forward strand.
AATGGTTACAATACATTACAAAGTCTCCATGCTCTCAACAAGAGTGTTCAGTAGCAACATAAGGATTCCAAAGAAATTTCAATGGCATAACAGTGAGTTAAAACTCACACACTATTTTCCTCCAACCCCAACATCCAATAAATGGGCATAACAAAACCAAAATCCATTTATGGTTTTCCAATTCTACATGCTAGAAACCACTAGCAATTAATTGGCCAATTGTTGTTGCTCAACATTCATTGCCTACTAGTGATCTACATTTATTTGTTGCCACTACTCGACATTTATTCCTTGTCATTACTCAATGTTTATTCCTTCTCTAATACAAGACTACAAAGTGTATGATACACATGTTCCAACATTCTCCCACTTGGCATATACTTTGCAAGAGTATAAGGGAGAATGCATCAAACTCTGAGCTAATTGCTACGAGTCATAAGGCTCATAGAATCATAACATTACTTGAATTTACTGGTGCTCTCTGGTTTCGTCAATGCATTTGCAACATTCTTGAAAGTGTCAACTTTCTCTAGTATCACCTTTATATCCCCTATCATGTCCTTAACAAAATGGCGTGGGGTATCTATATGCTTTGTCTTTGCATAAAAGGTCGGGTTCTTAACCAAACAAATAACATTGTTACTATCACATTGAATTGTAATAACTCTATGACTTAACCATACTTTTAAAAACATTTTCATAAGCCAAATAACCTCCTTACATGCATCGATTGCTGCCATATACTTTGCCTTTGAAGTGGACAAAGTGACCACAACTTGTCGCTTGTTCATCCAACTTGCTACCCCATCAAATGATCGAAACACATGCTCTCTCATAAATCTCCTTCTATCTACATCCCTTTCCCAACCAAAATCCACATAACCCTATATATCCATCGAGCATGGGTCCCTTGAAACATCACTATGATAGAAAATGGAATATTTAGAAGTACCTTGCAAATACCTAAAAACCATCTTCATTGCAACCTAATGTTCACATCCAAAATTATGAATCAACTCAAAACTCCCACTACTTGGGTGATGTATGGTCTAGTATAGACCATATCATACATCAAACTACCAACTGCACTTGCATAACGACCAAAAGCCATGTCCTCCATCTTTGTGGGTGTTGCAGGACACTGCTCAACTAAAATCTTAGTTCCCACAGAAATCAAAACACTCAATGGTATGCAATATGGCATGTGAAAATGTTGTAACATAGAGTTTACATACTTACTCTGGCTTAACCAAAGATTTCTATTCACTCTATCTCTCTCGATCTCCATTCCTGAGATATATTTTAAAACTCTCAAGTCCTTCATATCAAATTGTGCTAAAAGATAACCTAAAATCATGAATCACATCCTTATTGTCACCAAAGAATAACATATCATCTACGTATAGAGTGATAACAAGGAAATGATCACTATCATGTTTGTAATATACACAATTATTTGATTTGGATCTCAGAAATTTCAATCCCAATCCACAAAAGAATCAAACATTTAGTACCACATTTCAGGACATTGTTTGAGACCATATAAAGACTATTTTAATTTGCAAACCAATGTCTCTTTACCTTTTTCAAAGTAGTGCTCTAGTTGTGTCATATAGATCTCTTCCTTCAATTCACCATGTAGGAATGTTGTTTTCACATCCATATGTTTTATCTCTAAATCAAAAGTTATTTCTATAGATAATAGGAACCTAATACATGTTAATTTAGTAACGGGGGAAAATATCTCACTAAATTCTATTCCCTCAACCTGGGAATATCCTTTCACAACCAACCTTGCCTTGTACTTTTCAACATTTCCATTTAAACCAATCTTTTTTTTGAACATCCATTTACATCCAATGGGTTTCTATCCATCGAGGAATAGTCCCAAGTCTCATGTATCATTATTTCTAGTGCAACCATCTCTTCATCCATGGACAATATCCAAGACTCCTTATCTTCCATCCCCATTACCTCTTTTACAATTCTAGGCTCTGTTATCTCCTCAAATATTTTTGTAAATTTTGAGGAATTTCATCCTTCGGGCTTAATTTATCATTTTTTTTGTTCATTTGCCAAGCTCTCCCTTATCTCCTAATTCTTCATGCAGCTCCCATTGATCTCTCTTGCCCATAAATCCTTTGGTCTCTTTCTCTTTACCTGCAATACAAAAATAAAAATAAAATGTTATTCATTTTAACCCTAGCCTTTGCTTTTATAATTGAAAAGTCTCATCAAAAAAGAAATGTGTGCTTTTAAATATTCTAACCCTAAGCCTTTATACCAAATTCTATTTTGGGAGTTTCTAAAGCCAAACCAGGCCTCAGGCTTTATGTTTTTTATTAAAGTTTGGGAGGACCCACAGGCCCAAGGCCATGAGCCAAGTCACAGGTCTAAGTCACGAAGAAGATCCACTGACAGGTGTCTTCATGAAGCTGCCCATAATAGTTTCATGTGATTTCGATCTGTCTGTGTTATTTGAGCCAGGGGCACATAATTTTGCAGCTGTCCATATCTATAGGTCCAATTACAAATTCAAAGTTCACAAGCCGAATCTACATGCCACACAGCACATTAAAGACACATACAAACGCTAAGATCCATATTTGAGGTTCTCCAAGCTTCTTATCAGTAGATCAAAACACAGGTGTCGAGACAATGGTCTAAAAGAACTTACAGCTCACACCATGATTACTAAGGTTTCTCTTTAGCACCGAGGGACCATAAAAATTATGCATGGCCTTCTTCAGATTCAGAGTTATATGGTGTTTTGGTCTTTCCTGTTTATCCTCCATATGTCTCTACCCTTCATCTCATCGTTCTGTGTCTCTTAGTACATCTCCATGACCATCGATTATGTCTTTACATACTCAAAACGTGTTTCAAAAAATCATTCTCAAAATAAAACGCAGAATGCAGAACAATTGCCATGTGTATTGCGCAGGTGGTCTAAGGATGAAGGTAGCTCGGGTTTCAACCTGCAAATTGGTGAGGTGTCAATTCCAGGTACCTGATTCTGCAGACGAAGAGTGTCAAGTTTTTAGAATTTGCAGGTGTTCCAAGCGTTCAGCCTGATCAACAAGAGGCAAGTATTGAGATAGGGGTTTTATGTCTGTGTGTTAAACATTTGTCACAAACAATGAAGACTTGTAGCCGTCTACTGCTGCAAAGGCTCGGAAGTATTTTGACAAGCTTGTTGTGCATGAAACGATGGTAAAGACATTATGAACGTCAGCAATTGTGAAGGTCGAGAGCAGTTATGATGATGCAAAAGTCATGACAGAAGAGCAAAGATGTAAAAAAACCCACAAGAAGAGATCACAAAGGGTATTTTCAGGCGTTAAGGAGGAAGAATCAGAGATAAAAATTATGCACAGGTGTCGAGTTGCTGCTTGATTTGTAAGACAGAGGTTATTAACTGCTCATAAGATCACTAGCCAGCCACGCAACTATGAATCCGAGTATTGAGCACCAACATCAGTCCTTCATCCTACAAGTCAACACCTGTCATCAATACAAGCCACGAGTTAGTATCTACCACAGGCCAAAGATCGAGTCATGGTGAGGAAGTCACAAATATTTTGCAAAGAAGAGTTTGTTATATGAAAACAAATCATTGTCGACCTGTTGTACAAAGCTGTGCGTTACAGGTGCTAAGGAGGTGTCAGCTAATTGCCAAGGGTTTTACTGCGCAGAGTATATGGAAGGCATCAGGCCACGATGAAATTCCAAAGAATACATAGGTCATGATTGCTGGAAAGGTTGTTGTTGTGTATGGGTATGGAAATGTTGCCAAGGGTTGTGTCGCAGCCATGAAGGTTGTTGGAGCTAAGGTCATTATTACAGAGATTGATCTTATCTGTGCCCTCCAAGCTCTTATGGAAGGTCTTCCTGTTCTCACCCTAGAAGATGTAGTTAGATTTGATGATATCTTTGTGACAACCATTGGTTATAAGGATATCTTTAAGTTGATCATATGAGGAAAATGAGGAACAACACCATTGTTTGTAACATTGGTCACTTTGACAATGAGATTGATATGCAAGGCCTTGCAAACTATTACTTGGAATCAACCATTGCCACATGCAGACACTCAGCCAGATATGAATTTGCAGAAGAGTAGTCATCCATCAACACCTGTACATAATCATGAACATTTTCAGCATCTTCCACCTATTGTTGTGATTCAGGAACACCATTTGCAGCTTCATAAACAACAACAACAGAGGTCACATCAGTTTGAACAACAGACACCAAAACGACATCAAGGCATTTCACAATTACAACAACAGTATCCAACTCACTAGCTAATGTATCTTTGAAAAGGCCTAGAGGATTTGTTCCTTGAAGAAGAGAAAACATTGCAACCAAACCCATCCATAACAGTCAGGCCTGCCTGCTATAATTAAAAATATGCAGAATGTGATGATGAATTTAATGAACATAAGTTCTGAAATCCAAGACTCACTTGAGAGAAGCTATAGTATGCCCGATGACATTGACGAGGATGAATTAATGGGTGAGCTAGATGCACTGCAAGCTGACATGGGCTCAGAGACTTAAACTGATGGAGGATTCCAGCCCTGCACAAAGAGGAGAAGCATCACCAAAAATACCTTGAACCTTCAGCAAATCAACAAGGTATTTCAATTTTGCAATTTTGAAATTTTGGTGAAAGCTAAATTTTCGGTGGTTTAGGCGAACATGATGAYTGTTCATTAACCACCKAAAGYAGAGCTTTCGGTAGTTAAATCACATAGAAGTCTTCTATGTTAACCACTGAAAGCCTGTCACTGCCAGAATGATCGAATTTTTGCACAGATCGAGGTTTTTCTGATCCAAATCATTTGAAAACACTCATGATGGATGGATGATGAATTATATATTCAGTTTCAAGATCCATTTTTGGTACATAAGGATTAGAAAGGGTAGCCAAGTTGATTTTGGCACCTATTTTGGTGGAAACAGATTGGATTTTTTGCACATCTCAAAAAATTCGAATTGTATCTCTTGAAAGAGTCATCACTCAGCCTTGGAAGGCTATTCTGCACTACACAATGACTCTACAAGATATGAAGACCATGAAATCTGGGATTGACCTCATTTTTGGGGATCATTCCCTATCTTTTGCAAACTGAATTTTGGCTTTCTATCTTTAGCATATCTGATCCATGCTTTTAGGATCTCAAAACTGTATTGTAAAGCTATAAAGCTAAAGATAGAAGATGAACTAAGGGGTTCGACTTTGGAGACTTTTTTCAGATTTTGGACTCAAACTTCTCATTTTCATATTAAGTAATACAAGCTTCTTTTGCCATAACTTGTTCAGATTTCATCTTCTTACCTATTCTGTACTTGCACCTGGATATTATATTCATGATGTTATGTTTATTTATGCTTGATAACTGTCATCTTATCATTGCATTCATAAGTTAAACTTTGCAAGTATTTCCGTGATTATTGTAATTGGCCATTCATATATGTTTTATATATGATTCTGCTGGTATAATAGTTATTTCTCCACACATCCATTTATTTGCAAACTCTCTGAACATTTGTGGTTGAAAGCCTTGTCCATCTAAATGTGTTCATGCATGTTTTGAGTGAGAAATGATTTAGTCATCCGGCTTGATTCAAACCCACACTTATTATTGAGAAAACAGTTAGCAAAAGATTAAGTTACCAGGCATCTCTACCTTACAGCCTAGGAGAGTTTCCTGGAGTGATAACAAATTGGCGCCATTTCCGGGGAGAGGAGATCGAAGCTCAGCTTCCCTGGGAGACGACAAGATCCAACTTTGATGATAGACAAAGTCCGGACATATTTTCGGTTGTAATCTTCTATCTGGCGACTCCATGACAGACGGATTCAGTGGCGACTCCATTGTTCTGAAATCTATTGGCGACCCCACTGGTACGAAATGAACAAGATATTAGCTAAGAGGTATGCCTTCTGTAATTTTTCAAAGATTGTTGGTTTCCCTAATCCAGTACCTAGTAGAGATGAATGGGAAAGAAGCATTCCCAGATTTCGAGGAGAAGAATGGGAAATACCAGCTGAGCGTTTGCTAGATTTTCATGATTGCATGCATCGGTTGCAAGTCGTGCATGAGGATGTTCAGATCCGGCTTTTCAGTTTTTCATTAGAGGGAATTGCTCGTGATTGGTGCCAGTCTCTACCTATTGCTAGTATCAGCTCTTTAGCAGATTTTCATGCTGCTTTCAATTCTTTTTGTAAAGACTATTTTCCAGCTGAACATCTTTTTGAAGAATGTTGTAATGAGTTTTCTTCGCTTCATAAAGATTCTGATAGTCATGAAAATTAGTTTTGTGATAAAGCATCTATTGCAGAAGATAGTATTTTTCATGAAGATCAAAAGACATTCAATAATATTGATTATGATAGCAGTGATACAGAAACATATGACATTGTTTTAGATGTATCTATTGTTTTAAATAATCATGAAGATCAACATGTCCCTTTCGAATATTCTGATGTCAAAGAAAAAGGAGATACATCAGCTGAAGATATCTCTTATTGTGATCGAGGGATTGTTGATCCACATTATGACAACCATGGTGATGCTTTTGACATTGTACCAAATGCATTTGTTGACTTAGGGTGTTATGAAGATTGGATTGTCCCTTTTGAAAACCCAAAAGATAATCAACAGATTGGCATATCAGCAGGCGACAGTTTTGGATCTACAGCAAATACTAAGGGCAACCATCAGCTTTTAGTTTTGCGGACAAAGGGGAATTGCAGCAGAAATGAAGAGGAAGATGATGAGCATAAAAGTTTAGATCAACAGTTGATCATGCATGCTTCTCCAGCAGAGGTCCAGCAGTCTACATTCAACATTGAGATCAGGGAAGGCAACCAACAACATCATTTCAGTTTACAGTCGGAACAAAATCTTGAAGAGGTATTCCTTTGCTATTTTATTGATCCTATTGCCGATTTTCTGGAATCATTGAGTAGTATAAAGATTAAGATATTCTTGTCAGATGAAGACTGCTTCTATCATTTTTTTATAACACATCTATGTTGGCTATGCATTCTTTTATTTTTTGGATCAAGATCAAGAATTGTGTCAGCAAATAAGTTTCTGACATGGCTTCATTGGAAGCATGATTTTACTTGATTAAAAAGCAGTAAAATGGTTAGAGTAGGAGTATATAGGAGAATAAGCTCTTCATCTGAGCAAGTAGATTCTTTCAGTTATTGGTTGTTGAATAAACATGCAGTTTGTAGGCAGGCTACAAGTTTTCAAGCTACAGGTTTGCAGGGGATTAGTTCTAAAGGCCAAATGACTCCATAGACCAATGGACTAGACACAATACAAATTGTGGATGATTGTTGAGCAGGTTGCAGGATTTTTAGGTTAAATGGACAGGCACAGGTCTGCTTGTTCTTGAAACCTCACAGGGAGGCTTTCATCCCCAGAAGGAGCCAGAGGTTATCTCCTCAAATATTTTTGTAAATTTTGAGGAATTTCATCCTTCGGGCTTAATTTATCATTTTTTTTGGGCATTTGCCAAGCTCTCCCTTATCTCCAAATTCTTCATGCAACTCCCATTGATCTCTCTTGCCCAGAAATCCTTTGGTCTCTTTCTCTTTACCTGCAATACAAAAATAAAAATAAAATGTTGTTCATTTTAACCCTAGCCTTTGCTTTTATAATTGAAAAGTCTCATAAAAAAAGAAATGTGTGATTTTAAATATTCTAACCCTAAGCCTTTATACCAAATTCTATTTTGGGAGTTTCTAAAGCCAAACCAGGCCTCGGGCTTTATGGTTTTTATTAAATTTTGGGAGGACCCACGGGCCCAAGGCCATGAGCAAGGTCACAGGTCTAAGTCACGAAGAAGATCCACTAACAGGTGTCTTCATGAAGCTTCCCATAATAGTTTCATGTGATTTCGATCTGTCTATGTTATTTGAGCCAGGGGCACATAATTTTGCAGTTGTCCATATCTACAGGTCCAGTTACAAATTCAAAGTTCACAAGCCGAATCTACATGCCACGCAGCACATTAAAGCCACATACAAACGCTAAGATCCATATTTGAGGTTCTCCAAGATTCTTATCAACAGATCAAAACACAGGTGTCGAGACAATGGTCTAAAAGAACTTACAACTCGCACCATGATTACTAAGGTTTCTCTTTAGCACCGAGGGACCATAAAAATTATGCATGGCATTCTTCAGATTCAGAGTTATATGGTGTTTTGGTCTTTCCTGTTTATCCTCCATATGTCTCTACCCTTCATCTCATCGTTCTGTGTCTCTTAGTACATCTCCATGACCATCGATTATGTCTTTACATACTCAAAACGTGTTTCACAAAATCATTCTCAAAATAAAACGTAGAATGCAGAACAATTGCCATGTGTATTGCGTAGGTGGTCTAAGGATGAAGGTAGCTCGGGTTTCAACCTGCAAATTGGTGAGGTGTCAATTCCAGGTACCTGATTCTGCAGACGAAGAGTGTCAACTTTTTAGAATTTGCAGGTGTTCCAAGCGTTCAGCCTGATCAACAAGAGGCAAGTATTGAGATAGGGGTTTTATGTCTGTGTGTTAAACATTTGTCACAAACAATGAAGACTTGCAGCCGTCTACTGCTGCAAAGGCTCGAAAGTATTTTGACAAGCCTGTTGTGCATGAAACGATGGTGAAGACATTATGAACGTCAACAATTGTGAAGGTCGAGATCAGTTATGATGATGCAAAAGTCATGACAGAAGAGAAAAGATGTCAAAAAACCCGCAAGAAGAGATCACAAAGGGTATTTTCAGGCGTTAAGGAGGAAGAATCAGAGATAAAAATTATGCACAGGTGTCGAGTTGCTGCTCAATTTGTAAGACAAAGGTTATTAACTGCTCATAAGATCACTAGCCAGCCACACAACTATGAATTCGAGTATTGAGCACCAAAATCAGTCCTTCATCCTACAAGTCAACACCTGTCATCAATACAAGCCACGGGTTAGTATCTACCAGAGGCCAAAGCTCGAGTCATGGTGAGGAAGTCACGAAGATTTTGCAAAGAAGAGTTTGTTATATGAAAACAAATCCTTGTCGACCTGTTGTACAAAGCTGTGCATTACAGGTGTTAAGGAGGTGTCAACTAATTGCCAAGGGTTTTACTGCGCAGAGTATATGGAAGGCATCATGCCACGATGAAATTCCAAAGAATACAGAGGTCATGATTGCTGGAAAGGTTGCTATTTTGTATGGGTATGGAAATGTTGGCAAGGGTTGTGCCACAACCATGAAGGTTGCTGGAGCTAAGGTCATTATTACAGAGATTGATCTTATCTGTGCCCTCCAAGCTCTTATGGAAGGTCTTCCTGTCCTCACCCTAGAATATGTAGTTAGCTTTGCTGATATCTTTGTGACAACCATTGGTTATAAGGATATCTTTAAGTTGATCATATGAGGAAAATGAAGAACAACGCCATTGTTTGTAACATTGGTCACTTTGACAATGAGATTGATATGCAAGGCCTTGCAAGATATTACTTGGAATCAACCATTGCCACATGTAGACACTCAGCCATATATGAATTTGCAGAAGAGTAGTCATCCATCAACTCTTGTACATAATCATGAACATTTTCAGCATCTTCCACCTACTGTTGTGATTCAGGAACACCATTTGCAGCTTCATAAACAACAACAACAGAGGTCACATCAGTTTGAACAACAGACACCAAAACGACATCAAGGCATTTTACAATTACAACAACAGTATCCAACTCACCAACTAATGTATCTTTGAAAAGGCCTAGAGGATTTGTTCCTTGAAGAAGAGAAAACATTGCAACCAAACCCATCCATAACAGTCAGGCCTGCCTGCTATAATTAAAAATATGAAAAATATGATGATGAATTTAATGAACATAAGTTCTGAAATCCAAGACTCACTTGAGAGAAGCTATAGTATGCTTGATGACATTGACGAGGATGAATTAATGGGTGAGCTAGATGCATTTCAAGCTGACATGGGCTCAGAGACTTAAATTGATGGAGGATTCCAGCCCTGCACAAAGAGGAGAAGCATCACCAAAAAGACCTTGAACCTTCAGCAAATCAGCAAGGTATTTCAATTTTGCAATTTTGAAATTTTGGTGAAAGCTAAATTTTCTGTGGTTTAGGCGAACAGGACGACTGTTCATTAACCACCAAAAGCAAATCTTTCGGTAATTAAATCACCCAGAAGTCTTCTATGTTAACCACCGAAATCCTGTCACTGCCAGAATGATCGAATTTTTGCACAGATCGAGGTTTTTCTGATCCAAATCATTTGAAAACACTCATGATGGATGGATGATGAATTATATATTCAGTTTCAAGATCCATTTTTGGTACATAAGGATTAGAAAGGGTAGCCAAGTTGATTTTGGCACCTATTTTGGTGGAAACAGATTGAATTTTTTGCACATCTCAACAAATTCGAATTGTATCTCTTGAAAGAGTCATCACTCAGCCTTGGAAGGCTATTCTGCACTACACAATGACTCTACAAGATATGAAGACCATGAAATCTGGGATTGAACTCATTTTTGGGGATCATTCCCTATCTTTTGCAAACTGAATTTTGACTTTCTATTTTTAGCATATCTGATCCGTGCTTTTAGGATCTCAAAATTGTATTGTAAAGCTATAAAGCTAAAGATAGAAGATGAACTAAGGGGTTCGACTTTAGAGACTTTTTTCATATTTTGTACTCAAACTTCTCATTTTCATATTAAGTAATACAAGCTTCTTTTGCCATAACTTGTTCATATTTCATCTTCTTACCTATTCTGTACTTGCATCTGGATATTATATTCATGTTGTTATGTTTATTTATGCTTGATAATTGTCATATTATCATTGCATTCATAAGTTAAACTTTGCAAGTATTTCTGTGATTATTGTAATTGGCCATTCATATATGTTTTATATATGATTCTGCTGGTATAATAGTTATTTCTCCACACATCCATTTATTTGCAAACTCTCTGAACATTTGTGGTTGAAAGCCTTGTCCATCTAAATGCGTTCATGCATGTTTTGAGTGAGAAATGATTCAGTCATCCGACTTGATCCAAACCCACACTTATTATTGAGAAAACAGTTACCAAAAGATTAAGTTACCAGGCATCTCTGAATTACAGCCTAGGAGAGTTTCCTAGAGTGATAACAGGCTCATTGATGTTAGAAAATAAATCAAATATACCTCTGAAATCAAATGGACTATAATTATACATTTATAGTTGTCTTCTTTTCCAAATTGACCTCCTTAAAGTTTGAGGTGGAGTTTCTTCCTCATATTTTGAACTCTCTCACCCCTCCTCCTCATCAATTCCATCATGAATTTCTTGTTCATTTTTTGCTTTAGCTTTCTCAATCTTGGGTGATAGTTGTACTACTAACTTCTTCTCATTGTCTTCTAGCTACACCACTGTGGGAGAAGGCTTAACTTCGCTAAAAAAAACATTCCTACTATACACAAATTTTCCAACCATAAGATTCCAAAGGTTGTACCCTTCACACCAATGTCATAGCTGATGAAGATACATTTCACAGCCTTGTTACCCAAGTTCGAATGCTTCTCCTTAGGAACATGAGCATATGCCTCACAACCAAAAATATGAAGATGTTGAGTTGATGATTTCTTGCACATCCAAAGATCCATAGGGGTCTTATCCACAAGAGTTGTTGTGGAAAAATTGTTAATCAAGTAACATCCAACAACAACCACTTTTTCCCAAAACTTATTCTCTAAATTGAATCCACTAAGCAAAGTCCTAGCTCTCTCCATCATTATTTTATTCATTTGTTCTGCAACCCCATTCTACTAAGGGGTATATGTATTTGTCTTATGTCTTTCAATGTTATTCTCCTTACAAAACTTATCAAACTTTGCAGAACAAAACTCACCACCATTATTAGTGCTCGACACCTTAATATTCCTACCAATCTAATTTTCCAAGAGAGCTTTAAACTCCTTAAACCGACTGAAAACCTCATATTTAGTTATAAGAAAATATACCCATGTCTTCCTCCAGTAATAATCAATGAATGACACATAATACAAAGCCTTAAAATATCTAAGGAACTTTAACTTGACCAAATACATCAGATTGAATTAAGTCCAACCATCTAGAAGATTTGTGAGAACTAGAATAAATTTGAGCATGACATTGTTTTCCATATATACAATGCTTTAAAAAATTAAATTCAAGAGAACAATCATTCAATCCATCCACAAGATTTTTGTTTTTCAAGGCACATAGTTCCTTTTCACCTATATGGCCCAATATTTGGTGCCATAGAATTGTCTTCTATATAGGCAACTTGCTTTATGAAGTAAGAGCTTGTTTAGATATCCAAATAACATGACGATCAGAAGTAGATATAGGTTCTAATTGTGAAGGTGTAGATCTTACAGATCTCTCTATTGAAAAATGGAAGAACCATTACATTGAATAGATGCACACATCAAGTTGAAACAAAGTGCCCAAACAAACATACTTATCAAGCACCATATCTCCTTGGGCCATCTTACACCCTTTGTCAGAGAAAACACCTACACCCCCATATCATTAAGTTTTTTCACTGATCATAGGTTTTGTTCCATACCCAAAATGTGCAAAAATCCACTAATCCCCTTTACTCTACCATCATAATATCTTATTAATATTCAATCATGGCTAATTACGCTAAATGGAGAGTCGTCACCAAGGTACACCACCCCACCACCATATTTCCCATACACTAAAAACTATTGTTAATGGAAATTCATATGGAAGGAAGCTCGCGACCCTATCAACCACACACGCTAGATTGTATGGGTTGGAAAAGCTACAACAAAGGAATCTCCACCATCCTCTTGAGAATATTTGTCAAATTCGTCATCTGAATCATTATTTTCCTTCTTATTATATTTTTTTTTATCTTCCTTGCAATTTATTCTAAAATGCCCAACCTTGCCACAATTCCAACATTTTTCCTTGGACTTTCCAAGAAATTTATGTCTCCCATGGGATTTGGATATACCCTTTTCTCTCTTCTTTCCTTTCTCCATTTATCTTCCACAAACAATGAAGGCCTCATTGGTAGATTCAAAATCTTTCCACCTCACCTCCTTCAAGATTAAAGCAACCACAACCTCATCAAGCACCAAGGTCTTTGTAGTCCTTCCAATGGCCATTAGTAGGTTGTCCCATGAATATGAAAAGGAACATAAAAGGGGCATACAATGATCCTCCTCATCCATCTTCACTCCAGCTGAGATCAACTAGGTCACAATAGTATCGAATGTGCTCAGGTGCTTGGCTACAAAATCACCATCACCCATTCTCAAAGTGAACGATGTTTTCTGTAGAAAAAAATTGTTAACCAAGGATTTAGCTTGATACAAATCCCCCAACATATTCTAGAGAGTTGTTTTTTTTTTCTACAAACGTTCAATAATAATGAATTGACCAAATAGAGTCTAATAAGACTTCTCATCTTTCTCTCCAACACCACCTACTCTTCATCTTTCATACCAATGAGTTTGGTTCCAAATACTGCAACCCATAGATCTCGATCTACAAGAACATCCTCCATCTTGAGCTTCCACAACTCAAAGTTAGTGTCATTAAACCTCTCCATTTCTAATCTAAATGTTCTCACCATTTCCTTGCAACAAGATTTCCTTTTGCAGAAGCTCCCACTCAAACCAAGATTAGATAAAAAAACCTTGTCCCCAACATCTTGGAACTGAAGTGATCATGCTTTGATACCAAATGAAAAGAAACACAGGTGTGGAATGCACTTCCTACACTAACCAATAAGAGAAGAATGTGAAAAACAATTTAAACAAACAATTGCAAATGATAAGCATAAAATAAATGAAAGAAATGGTGAACCATTTCTCAATGGTTTCCTAGGGAAAACCCTTCCAAGGGAAAAAAATCCACTCTAAAGCATGCTCAATGTACCACTAAATGGTTATAATGCATCACAGAGTCTATGTCCTCTCAATTTATTCTAAAATTCCCAACCTTGCCACAATTCCAACATTTTACCTTGAAATTTCCAAGAAATTTATGTCTCCCATGGGATTTGGATATAGCCTTTCTCTCTTCTTGCCTTTCTCCATTAATATTCCAAAAACAGTGAAATCCTCATTGGTATATTCAAAATCTTTCCACCTCACCTCCTTTAAGAGTAAAGCAACCACGACCTCATCAAGCACCAAGGTATTTTTAGTGCTTCCAATGGCCATTAGTAGGTTGTCCCATGAATCTAAAAAGGAACATAAAAGGGTCATCCAACGATCATCCTCACCCATCTTCACTCCAACTAAGATCAACTAGGTCACAATATTATCAAATGTGCTCAGTGTTAATTTTTTGTAGCGGTTGAATGTGTTCCCACTTGCCTAGTGCCCAAGGCATGCATGGAACATTAATTTAACCCATATCAACCTTATAAGGTTATCCTAAGTTTTACATAGGAAATTCAACCAAAAAAAATTGTTATTAGTGGATTGTGGGTCCCTGTCAAGGGGGGCGCTCAACCTTAGTGTTGAGTGGCACCCTGCCTAGAGCAGTGAACCATTTAGTGTTGTGTGGAGTCCAGAGAGAGGAGGCACCTCAATTTGGACCCTTGAATCTTTTGTTGGGCATTGATCCCAAGGCAACAATTGAGGGAAGGTTGTGGTTTAGGCCACTCAGTGGAGGCCATCTATAGGCCATACAGTGCAACAGAGACAACCCATACTCAAGGCCATATACAACAACAACAATGAAGCTTATTTCAAAGCATATTCAGATGAGGAAAGAAGGCATAACCAAAGGGTTTTGGAGCAATAATTTGGGGCTACACACAACAACCTTCTACAACCATCAGAAGAGGCCATAACAAGTCATACAAGACATCCAGAAGGAGGCCATGTAGGCTGGAGGAAGCTGGGATGAACAACACTTATTTTGCTGGCCCAAATATAAGCATAATCCTTCTATTGTACTGTAAGATTTTTCTGGTCAATATTTGTTGTTGTACCTTCTCTCAAAAAGCCTAATAAATCTCCCCTCTTAGTTGGTTCTCTCCACACTGGGGTTTCCAGGGTATCTACAGTGTCATTGTGTGTTTGGTTTTATTTTTTCCACTGTGCATGCATGTATACTTAGCTGGTACAATCTTAGCATAGATCAGATTTACATTTTTGCGTTGAAATTAATTTATGGGTTACAATATATTGTCTAAGTTATCATAGTTTGTTGGGTATTAAAAGTTTTACATGGAATATTTCTACATAATTTTGTCTTTGTTTTCTAGGTATTTCTGCATAATTTTATCATAGTTTTCTGGGTATAAAATTTTTGTCTCAGGAATATTTTTGCATAATTTTCTGAAGATTCCAACAGTCAAGAATCATAGTTTTCATCGATACCAACGTGAGGTATGAGGATAGGCTTGAGGGGGGCTCAATATGTCTTCAGTGGAAGGTCGGAATTAGAGTTGTGATCAAGGCAAACACGTTGTGGTTTTATGTCAGTACAATAATTCATGTACGAGTCCATTATCCAATTTCGTTGGACCTCCATGAGGTGAAAGAAGCCAGGGCACAGAGGATATCATTGGATGGTTTCGAGGACCATCTTATTCCACATTTGGATGAGAAGAAAACAACCAAGGAAATGTGGGATGCTCTTACCAAGCTGTATCAAAGTGAAAACCAGAACCGAAAGATGGCTCTCAAGGACAAGTTACATGCCACCAAGATGTCAAGGGATGAATGTGTGACATCCTACATCACTAGGCTCACACAAGTCAGAGATGAGATAGTAGCAGTAGGGGACATTATTCTTGAAGAAGAGATGGTGTGCATTGCCTTGAATGGATTTGGAAAACAATGGGATGTGTTTTTCAAGTGTGTAGTGGGAAGAGAGAAAATTCCCACTTGGGAGTGTTTGTGGGATGATTTCACTTAGGAAGAGATCTGAGAGGGGTCTCAACATGGAGAGAAAAAAAAGAAATTTGAAGATGAATACAAGCTTTTCTTAGCAGCAAAGGGCAGGGGGAAGAGTAAGAAGAGTTAAGTTGAAGGAACTTCTTCAAGTTAGGGTATCAAGAAGAAGTTTGACACCAACAAAGTTAAATTTTTTGCTTGCCATCAACTTGGGCATTTTGCAAATAAATGTCCCAACAAGAAGAAAGGAAAACCCAAGAAGCAGATGGCTACCACAACCGATATGGATGCATCTACAACCAAATTTGAGGATGAATTTTCACTCTTAGCGTGCCTATCTACCTCCATGATCATTGGTATGTGGTACATTGGCAGTGGTGCTTCATGCCACATGACAAGGGTGCGTGATCTAAAAATGATAAAGACTTGTATTCTTGAAAATATTTGCAAGTTTTAATTCAAGTGTTCATATGAAAATGGATCAATTTTGCAAACACAACTTTTATAGAAATTACACATTCAAGATGCATATAATCAACAACAAATAATAGTGAACATAAAACACATAACACAACAAATGATAAAGGAGTTCACCCCTCTCTTGGGCTACATCTCCTGGTCCAGCTTCCAATGGATATTTTGTATTATTTGCTCAAAGTGCTAAAATATGTGCTTTACAATGCTCAAAATGCCAAATAGATGGCTCCAATGGCTTTAGAACGTCCAAAAACCCCTAGCTAGGCTTTTTCGGCACCTCGTTTGGCCAGAAATTGAAGAAGATAGGCTTCCTGGAAGTTCCCCTTCAAACTTGCTGTCTCTGGATCGCCAAAATGCACCTCTGCCTCCTCAACCTAGCCCCAACGCGCATATTTTTGTTAAAACCTAGCACCGGACGCAACCGCAAAACGGTGCGAACTGTAGGACGGTTAGGGCACGCCTAGCCCTTAACCCCCAAGACTGTGGGCATATGGGTCACCATGTGACCGCGCACATATACAAAAAGGGGTCAAGTTTTGAAACATATGGTAACGAGGTCGGAAGGCGCGTGCGCCAGTGGTTACATGGTACATACATATGACAGGGGGTCGGGGCTTAGCCCCGGCCTGGACCGCGCCCCAACTCACAACATATATCAATTCAAATAAATTAAAACTCATATGTATGTTAAGAACCATAGGTGGGCGCGCCGGTTGGGCAGCCCTTCCCAAAGCTCTTCCCCTTGCCCGAAGGTCGCGGGGTCGAGTCCTGCCGACTACATAATTTTTAGACCACTGTCCAGGTGACACGTGTCAGCCATTGATTGGGCCATGTATCACCATTCCATTCACCGCAAACATGCCATGTGTCAGATGCCAATTCATCCACACAACTGCCAACCAACACCTGCCATGTGTCGTACGACCCTGCCATGTCAACATCCGTACGGATTGTACAATCAACACACATTTTTTTGCCTGTTTGACGATTTGAACAGAATGCGATATCTCTCTCATTCGATGTCCGTTTGAACCCAAACAAGTTGCGTTGGGTTCGTGACGATGAGGCCTACACACCCATTCGATTTGAAGCGATTCCGAGCACTTTGAATTTTGAGCAAAATTTGATCCCCTGGTTCACACCTCCCCATTGGAAAGCTTTTGGACCTCCAAAAGACTATTTTCAGTCTATCTGAAGATGAGGGTATAGTTCCCTCACCTTTCCAACCTCAATCCACTTGGCTTTGCTTGGATTTGTGCCTTTAAGACCAATTCGAAGATATTCCACATTTCCTCGTTTTGAAGTTCTCATTCTCCTGTCAAGGATTGTGTCTTCATGCAGTTCTATAAGATATTCTGGGGAGAGATCATCTATAGAAGGAATCTGAACATGTTCTCCTTGATCATCAATCAAAGGAGGCTCATATAATTTCAAATTCTCAACATTAACAATTGTATACATTTGCATATAAGGAGGCAAATCTAAACGGAATGCATTGTTACCAATCTTGTCAAGAATCTTGAAAGGACCATATCAAATTGGTTTCAGTTTTACCTTCTCCTTTAAGCCTCTCCTTACTAATGTAAAGCCAAACTTCATCTCCAACTTGGAAACTGTGATCAACACGATGCTTGTCATGTCTCGTCTTGTACTTGGCTTGACTCTTTTCCAACTGCTCTTGTACCATTTGA
>ML798435.1:364470-378371 GCA_009831015.1 Picea engelmannii
CTTGAGGTGATGATATAACCTTTCTTCTTGAAGGATGAGAACTTGGCTCTACAAGTTGACCTTCTCCTCTTGTGAGTTTCAACCTTGTGAGCATCAGAAAACAAAACACTTGCAAATAATCAAGCCTTCAAAAACCTAAGCTCGGATACCAACTTGATCTAAAAATGATAAAGACTTGTATTCTTGAAAATATTTGCAAGTTTTAATTCAAGTGTTCATATGCAAATGGATCAATTTTGCAAACACAAATTTTATAGAAATTACACATTCAAGATGCATATAATCAGCAGCAAATAATAGTGAACAGAAAACACATAACACAACAAATGATAAAGGAGTTCACCCCTCTCTTGGGCTACATCTCCTGGTCCAGCTTCCAATGGATCTTTTGTATTATTTTCTCAAAGTGATAAAATATGTGCTTTATAATGCTCAAAATGCCAAATAGATGGCTCCAATGGCTTCAGAACGTCCAAAAATCCCTAGCTGGGCTTTTTCGGCACCTCGTTTGGCCAAAAATTGAAGAAGATAGGCTTCCTGGAAGTTCCCCTTCAAACTTGTTGTCTCTAGATCGCCAAAATGCACCTCTACCTCCTCAACCTAGCCCCAATGTGCATATTTGTGTTAAAACCTAGCACCGGGCGCAACCGCAAAATGGTGCAAACTGTAGGACGGTTAGGGCGCGCCTAGCCCCTAACCGCTAAGACCGTGGGCATATGGGTCACCATGTGACCGCGCGCATATACAAAAAGGGGTCAAGTTTTGAAACATATGGTAACGGGGTCGGAAGGTGCATGTGCCAGTGGTTACATGGCACATATATATGACTGGGGGCCGGGGCTTAGCCCCGGCCCGGACCGCGCCCCAACTCACAACATATATCAATTCAAATAAATTAAAACTCATATGTATGTTAAGAACCATAGGTGGGCGCGTCAGTTGGGCGACCCTTCCCAAAGCTCTTCCCCTTGCCCAGAGGTCATAGGGTCGAGTCTTGCCGACTACATAAGTTTTAGACCACTATCCAGGTGACATGTGGCGGCCATTGATTGGGCCACATATCACCATTCCATTCGCCGCAAACATGCCATGTGTCGGATGCCAATTCATCCACACAACTGCCAACCAACACCTGCCACATGTCGTACGGCCCTGCCACGTGTCGTACGACCCTGCCACGTCAGCATCCGTACGGACTGTACAGTCAACACACATTTTTTTGCCTGTTTGAAGATTTGAACAGAACGCGATATCTCTCTCATCTGACGTCCATTTGAACCCAAACGAGTTGCGTTGGGTTCGTGACGATGAGGCCTACACACCCATTCGATTTGAAGCGATTTCGAGCACTTTGATTTTTGAGCAAAATTTGATCCTCTGGATCAGTGCGTGAGTACTTCATCAGCTTGAGGGAGTACAATGCCAACTTCAACAATGTACTTGGAGACAATGCCAAGTACAGGCCAGTAGGCAGTGAAACCGTGAGGTTTCAGAGGGAGTCTGGTAAGCCTTTGTTAATTAGTGATGTTTTGTTTGTTCCTGGTTTGACTAAAAATCTGATTTATGTTTCATCCTTATAAGATAAGGGATATGTGGCCACTTTTCGAGATTGTAGAGTATTCATACATCCCAAGCGCTCCAATGATAGCATGGGGAAAGTGTTGGGAGTAAGGAAGGAAAAGTTGTACAAGCTACAGTTTGAGCCAACCTGTGCGTTGGTTAGTAACAACAACAATGATCGAGATTTGGAGGAGCTTTAACATAGGTGAATGGCTCATTTACATCATGGATCACTCAAGGTGCTCAGGGAGGCCATGACTGGGCTTCAAAAGTTCAGTTCCAATCAACATGGTGTGTACAAGGGGTGTTCTTTGGGAAAGTACGCCAAGATAATTTTTCCTAGTTGTGACAACAGGTCCAAAGGGATTTTGGACTTGATCCATTCAGATGTCTATGTTCCCATGTCAACGGTGTCTATTGGAGGGTTCAACTACTATGTCTCCTTTATTAACGATCATTCTAGGAAGAACTGGATCTATTTTATGAATACCAAGGATGAGGTCTTCAACCGGTTCCAAGAGTTCAAATCTTTGTGGAGAACCATACAAGAAGAAAGATCAAGGTACTCATATTATAGAATGGAGGCGAGTATACCTCAAGTGCCTTCAAGGATTTCTGTGTATATTCTAGGATTAAGAGGGATCTGACTTACCGTATAAACCACAACAGACTGGAGTCTCAGAGAGGAAGAACAGATCAATAGATGGAGCAACAAAGGCTATGTTGCATGATCATGAATTTCCCATGTTTATATGGGTTGAGGCATGAAACACTGCAGTCTATCTACAGAACATGAGTCTGCATAAGGTATTGGGGAGGATGACCCCTGAGGAGGCCTTCACATGGAAGAAACTAGAGATTGGTCACATAATCATTTTTGGTTGCTTGGTCTACTGCCATGTTCCAGCATAGAGGAGGACCAAGATTGAGCCTATTGCAAAGAAGGGCATCCTTGTTAGTTACAACGAGACCAAAAAGGCCTACAAGGTCTACATTCCTACACTTAGGAGAACAATGGTTAGGAGGGACATGAAATTTGAGGAGGACAAGGATTTCAGGAAGTCTTGTGGAAAAATTCAAGTTGATGAGTAGTGTCATGAGTAGAGTTAGGAGCAGAGTGCTCCTAAGTAAGAGGCTAGACAACCATTGCAGACTACAGATCCCTAGACTTTTGTACAGGTTGGGCAGCAGTAGCAACAAAGTGAGCAGGGTGAGCAACGTGAGCATCATGAGGAGGAGCTAGTAGGAGGAGGTCGAAGTGAGCTGAGTGCACATTGAGAGAGGCTCTAGAGTGGGTGGATGCTCCCAGGACATCAATCAGGAAGAGTAGGGTGCCAAAAAGGTTTCCCAGTTACATGGATCTTATGAGCGAATTGATTGAGGCTAAGCCTTCCAGTTTTCAGGCGGCATATGAGAAGCATGTGTGAAAAGATGCCATGATGGAGGATTATTCTTCCACCATGAAGAATGATGTGTCGAAGTTTGTGCCTCAGCCAGAGGGGAAATCAATGGTTGGCACAAGATGGATCTATAAGATCAAACACATTTTTGATGGCAGCATGGACAAGTTCAAAGCCCCCTTTTTGGCTAACAGATTCTCATAGGAGGGCATTGACTTCAGTGAGGCATTTGCACATGTAGCGAGGTATTCTTCTATCAGGCTCGTGATATCCATTATAGTTGAGTTGGGTTAGCATATCCACTAGATGCATGTCAAGACAACGTTTCTTAATGGAGTGATAGAAGAGGAGATATACATAGAGAAGCCATAGGGGTTTGAGGTGCATAGTAGGGAATCTCATGTTTGTAGGTTGAATAGAGCACTATATGGGCTCAAGCAAGCACCATGTGCATGGTACAATAGGATCAAAAATTATTTTCTTGGGATGGGCTTCACCAAGAGTAAGGTTGACTCCAACCTCTACTACATCTTGGATGGGGCGCGCCATTCATTCTTTTGTTATATGTGGATGACTTATTTTTGATAGGGTTGGAGAAGCTCATATCTGCTTGCAAGAGAGATCTTGTCGTTGAGTTTGAGATGAAGGACTTGGGGCTAATGCATTATTTTCTTATTTTGGAAGTGTGGCAGAAGGATAGGGAAATTTTCCTTGGATAAGGGAAATATGTTGTGGAGATCCTGAAGCGGTTTGGCATGTAGGATTGCAGGCCTATGGTAACACCCATGGTTACTAACTAGAAGACGTTATATGCTTCCAAGTCAGAGGGATAAATACCACTCTTTACGGGAAGCTCATTGGATCTCTTATGTATTTGGTTAACACTAGACCAGATTTGTGTTTTGTTGTCAACACATTCAATCAATTCATGGTAGAGTCTAAGTGAGTACATTGGGTGGAAACAAAGCATGTGTTGAGGTATCTGTTGAAATATGTTGTGGAGATCCTGAAGCGGTTTGGCATGCAGGATTGTAGGCCTATGGTAACACCCATGGTTACTAACTAGAAGAAGTTAGATGCTTCTAAGTCAGAGGGATTAGATGCCACTCTTTACAGGAAACTCATTGGCTCTCTTATGCATCTGGTTAACACTAGACCAGATTTGTGTTTTTTTGTCAACACATTCAATCAATTCATGGTAGATCCTAAGCGAGTACACTGGGTGGAAACAAATCATGTGTTGAGGTATCTGCATGGGACAATCGAGTTTGGATATAACTATATCCAGGGATATGGAGTGAAGCTTATGGGTTATTCAGATGCAGATTGGGCAGGAAACAATGTGGACATGAAGAGCACATCAAGTTGTTGTTTTAGCTTGGGTTCAACGACTATTTCCTGGTTCATAAGGAAGCAAAAATCAGTTGCTTTGAGTTTTGCAAAGGTTGAATACATGGCAACTAACTTAGCATCATGCGAGGCCATTTGGCTTCGAAAGATACTCATGGGATTGTTTGATCAAGTGTTGGACATGACAATGATTCACTGTGACAGTCAGAGTTGCACCAAGCTCTCTGAAAAATCCGGTGTTTCATTATAGGTCCAAACATATTGAGATAAGGTATCACTTCATTTGTGACTGCGTGTAGAAAGGTTCTATAAAGCTACAGTATGTGCCGACTGGTGAGAAGATTGCAGACATACTCACAAATCCTTTGGTAAATGGAAAATTTGTCTACTTCAGGGACAAGTTGGGGGTTGTACATAACACCTTCCTCGCTAAGAGGGAGTGTTAATTTTCTGTAGCAGTAGAAGGTGTTCCCACTTGCCTATTTCCCAAGGCATGCATGGGACATTAATTTAACCTATATTAGCCTTATCAAGTTAGCCTAAGTTTTACTTAGGAAATTTAGCCACAAAAATTTGTTGTGGATTGTGGGTCCTTGTCAAGGGGGGCGCTCAACCTTAGTGTTGAGTAGGGCCCCGCCTAGAGCAGTGAACCCTTTAGTGCTATGCGGGGTCCAAAGAGAGGAGACACATCAATCTGGACCCTTGAATCTTTTGTTGGGCATTGATCCCAAGGCAACAATTGAGGGGAGGCTGAGTAAAGAGGATGTTGAGGGTGTTGGGAAGCTCATTTAGTCATTTGGTGAGCAAGAGAAGAGTGGGAGCAAGGCTAAGAGAAGGCAAAGAGGAGCTTCTATTGAAGGATATTTCTGGGTTGGTTTAGGACACTCAGTGGAAGTCATCTAAAATCCATATAGTGCAACAAAGACATCCTATACTCAGGGCCATATATAGCAGCAACAATGAAGATGATTTCTGAGCATATTCTGTTGAGGAAAGAAGGAAGAACTAGAGGGTTTTGGAGCATAAGTTTGGGGCTGCACACAACAACCTTGTAAAACCATTAGAAGAGGCCATAACAGGTCATACAAGACAACCATAAGGAGGCCATACATGCTGGAGGAAGTTGGGATGAACAACACTTGTTTAGCTGGCCCAAATCTAAGCATAATCGTTCTACTTTACTATAAGGATTTTTTGGTTAATATTTGTTGTTGTACCTTCTCTCAGAGAGCCTAATAAAGCTCCTCTCTTAGCTAGTTTACCCCACACTGAGGATTCCAGGGTATCTACAGTGTCATTGTGTGTGTTTGGTTTTATTTTTTCGTTGTGCATGCATGTATACTCAGCTGGTATAATCTTAGCATAGATCATATTTATATTGTTGTGTTGAAATTAATTTATGGGTTAAAATATATTGGCTAAGTTATCGTAGTTTCTTGGGTATTAAAAGTTTTACACTTAGGTGCTTGGCTACATAACCACCATCACCCATTCTCAAAGTGAACAACGTTTTCCATAAAAAAAAATATTAACCAAGGATTTAACTTGATACAAATCCCCCGACTTCTTCTAGAGAGTTGTTGTTTTTTTTCTACAAATGTTCAATAACAATGAATTGGCCAAACAGAGCCTAATAAGACTTCTCGCCTTTCTCTCCAACACCACTCACTCTTCATCTTTCATACCAATGGGTTTGGTTCCAAACATTGCAACCCATAGATCTCAATCTATAAGAAGATCCTCCATCTTGAGCTTCCACAACTCAAAGTTAGTGTCATTAAACCTCTCCATTTCTAATCTAAACGCTTGTCATTTCCTTGCAACAAGATTTCCTTTTGTAGAAGCTCCCACTCAAACCAAGATTAGATAATAAAAACTTGTCCCTAACATCTTGGATCCAAAGTGATCATGCTTTGATACCAAATGAAAAGAAACAAAAGTGCAAAATACGCTTCCTACACCAACCAATAAGAGAAGAATGTGCAAAACAATTTAAACAAACAATTGCAAATGATAATAATAAAAGAAATAAAAGAAATGGTGAACCATTGCACAACTATTTCCTGGGGAAAACCCTTCCGAGGGGAAAAAAAAATCCACTCTAAAGAATGCTCAATGTACCACTAAATGGTTATAATACATCAGAGAGTCTATGTGCTCTCAACAAGTGTTCAACAGTAATATAAGGATTCCAAAGAAATCTTAGTATCATAACAATAAGTTAAAATTCACACATTGTTTTCCTCCAACCCTAGCACTCATTAAACAAACATAGCAAAACCATAAACCATTTATGGTTTTCCAATTCTACATGTTGGAAATCACCAACGATTAATTGGTAAACTATTGTTTCTTAGAATTCATTGCCTCCTAGTGATCTGCATTTATTTCCTACCACTACTCAACATTTATTCCATATTATTGCTTAGCATTTATTCCTTGCTACTACTGAAAAATCATTACATGCTCTACTACAACACTGGTGTATGGCACACATATACCAACAAGGACCTACAAGAATCAAGGGTACATATGCTTCGGGATTTTAATTCGCAAGTCTTATAAGCAATTGTGCCTTAGTTGTAGTTTGTAAAAGAACCACATGAAATTGGTTGTGCTCCCTTGTTATATCTTGTAACATTCTTCATATAAATAAAGTTGAGGCACCCACCTTGGGTGTCACCTATACACATTTATTGTGGTATCTTTACTTGGATGAATGTTATGATATTTAAAATGCATTGTGTTGGCTAAGCTTTGTTGAATAATTGAATAAGTATAAAAGTAATGTTGAGATGTTTTAGGGTCGTAGTTGAATGAACTTGATTGCATATCTAACATATTGTAACTTAAAGCAAGTTATGGATAGACCTTAAGTGAAAATCCATAGTCTATTTGTAGTAAGCATAAGTTGACCAAGAACTTGTGGCCGAAGCAAGTGCAGTGCCACATGACCGAAGATGACGAAAAGAAAAATTTCAAGCAAAACTGAAAGTCTAACTCGAGGAACTTCTAAATTAACTTTATAATCTTTTAAAAGATGTTGAATATTATCTTCAAGAAATGTTGAAGATAGTTATTACCCTCCCCCCTAGGGTTCAAATTCCACTTTGTGACATATTCATTCTTGGTGAAATGATTGATAATCAGAAGTCTATGATTTACTCATGAGTTTACCTCACCATGTGCAATGAAAAAAAAAAAAAAAAAATCTAGCATCTAAAAAAAAAAATCTCTAAAAATACAATTTTTTCCTTAAATTTTTACACTAAAAAAAATCTAAGATAAATGTTATTAATATACCGAATTCACACACACACACACACACATATATATAAAATTTCCACCTTATTTCTTCTAATTCTAAAAATAAAAATATAAAAACATTAAACCAAATAGTGTTATTGTCATTTATATTTCATAGTCTTAAATTGTTGTAGACTACATAACATAAATAAACACTGGTGCAGTGATTTTAACTCCAGATCTATCATTATCATGAGGGATCAAATCCCTAGAGGTACAAAATTTTTTTCAAGTTTTTTCAATCTAAACAAAGTATGTATAATATATATATGCCACATGTCAACCCCTTATTGAGAATTACACATCTTCCTCACATTGAGCAACTCACTATTGAAAAGTGTTAACCATAAGAAACTTTTTATCCACGCACTCTCTCCCTCTCTTGGTTATATATATATATATTGAAAGTAAGAACATAAAATATTTTGTCAATAGGGCATTGATTGAGGTATTTTATTACGTGGGACATTGTTGACTATAAAAGGAATTACACATCTCCTCGTAGTGCTCTGGACCCAATTAACCATAATCAATTGATTGTCAAATGTTCATCTATTTATTTTTGGATGTTTATGTCTTCCCAAGCCATTATTTCTTCAATGCCAACTATTTGTTGTTTGACAAAATTCACAACTTCAATAATAACTTTTATTATATTTTTTTTGCTATTGATCATATCATATTTTCTATGAATTATTTAAATAAGTGCATGTCTATTGCATATATAGTCTTTAAATTATAATCCAATGCATTCTAAAGTATGTCTGCTTAATCATTTGGATAGAGGGTGGGTAACTGCCAACCACAATCATAGTGAGTAACCAAATAAAACTAAGTCAAATCTTAATCTCAAATTAGTGAAATTCGAACTTCCAACAAAACTACTCTTACCATATTTGAGAAAGAATTTCAACAAAAAAGAAGTTGAATTATAACTTACTCCTAAGCCTCAGAGAAAACTCGACTTTACAATTAGTTTGAACAAATTGAACTAACTCACTAGAGTGATAGATTTATATGGTAGGTAACTGTCAACCACAATCATAGTGAGTAACCAAATAAAACTAAGTCAAATCTTAATCTCAAATTAGTGAAATTAAAACTTCCAACAAAACTCTTACCATATTTGAAAAAGAATTTCAACAAAAAAGAAGTTGAATTATAATTTACTCGTTACAATTAGTTTGAACAAATTAAACTAACTCACTAGAGGGATAGATTTATACCTTTTACCTTTATCAAAATTATAATTACAACAACATTTACAACCACCTTGGTTACCCAAGGCTTCTAAAGCAATTAGTAAGTCTTCTAATATAACTGGCTGCAAACTTGAAGAGAGTTTTCTCTACTATCCCAGATATTCTAAAGTAATACCAGATCTTCTAAAGTAATAGACCTAAACATACATTGGTCTCTCCTTTTTTTTTCTTTCAAGAATAGTCAACTAAGAACATTGTAACTGATGATATCAATGGACCCCAAACATTTTGCTTCACATCCTGCTATGTTAGGCATTATAGCAGGTAGATTTTGGCAGAAAATCTTAAGATTTATAAGAATAAGATTTGTTTTGCAACAACCATGTTATGTTAGGCATTATAGCAGACATTTTGGAGGGATTAAAAAGTCATCTTTATGACGGTAATAAAGGCAATTAACAGGCTTCACAAACACGAATGGATTGGCGATTTCAAACCATTAATGGATCCGACTAAAAGAGTTAGAGAGACAATAGTATAATGTCCAACAGTTAGACCTCTCCTCTTGCCCAAGAAGTTATATTATAATGATAAGTTCCCTACACGTGTTTTCACCATTTCAGGTGTAAACCTGAACTTGAAAAGTTATATTATAATGATAAGCCCCCTATACTTGTTTTTACCATTTTTGAGGTGAGAACCTGAACTTAAAAATGATAGCTGGCAGCCAATAATTCTCCCAAAGATCCTCCACTTGCTAGACTCATGCCAAGTTCCAACTGCTACTTGTGTCAAGAACTTAGAACTCGTATAGATTGTCGTATGCCTGAGTGGTTGTGTTTGAACTGCTGCTGAATGCTAAGGGCCAATCTTCAAATATCATCATAATCCTCCACTTAGTTACCAGAAACGGCTTGTCAGCTGCATTTCTGGACAAAACGCATCAGAAACAGGAAACACATCAGAAACAGTTTCTGGCGGGTGTCGCTAATTTTTTGACCGGTGCTGCATTTTGCCAGAAACGCATTGTTCGTTTCTGGCAAAAATATGGCCATTGCTACAATATACAGGCTGCGTTTCTCAAAAAAACACAGGCAAAATGCCAAAAAAACACAAATAAATGAGAAATACTTCAAAAAACTAAATCCCTAACCCTAAAGCTCTAAATTACTCTCACACATTTAATGACTGTAAAGAGCATTTGCAAATTCCCAGTGTCCATTGTCTAGTTCAACTGTCACTTATGAGAATATCTGTAACTGTTTAGAGCTCTCAAGTATAAAAGAGAGCTCAAACTCCAAGGCATTGGACTCTGGACACTTGGAGTTCTTGGAATTGGAGGTAAAGTACTATAATTGAGCTCTTGGAGACTCTAGAGGTTGAGCCGCCTTGGAGAGCCTCAAACCAAAGGAGTCTGCACCACATTCAAATTTCAACATCGTACAAGTTTGGTCTCGTGGAATATCTCTTTCGTGAAGACTTTCTTCTCTTTTTTTTGGTAGTACGGTTTTTTGGTAGTACGGGTTTTCTGTTTCAGTTCTCATTGTCCAGGCCCTTTGGGAAACAAAGGTTTATCACCATAGTAAAGATAACCTGCTGCGCCTTGCTGATCATTTCCCAAATCTGGAAAACTTCTTGGAAGTAAAACAGAAAATTTGAAATGTTCAAAACTGACCTTCCTTGTTGATCTTTAATGCAGTTCACTTTAAAAATGTTAGAATTGTCAATGCGGTGGTTCACCCAAACTTTGGGCTATGTCCATCAAGCATAGGGATGTCTTATTATTCAGATCATGGAGATTACAGCAGACTAGCAAGTTCTCATTCTGTCTCTCTTGCCTCTATGAGCTTACATGTATTTATATACATTTACATCTCTCTTGCCTCTATGAGCTTACATGTATTTATATACATTTACAAGAAACTGATTATTAAAAACAATTCCTATCCATATTCTAACTTGGTCTATTTAGTTGTAACCAACCCAGAATAATAGGATCCAGATCCATCCTTGGAGGAATTAGTTGTCACTAAATCCCAACAAAAAACGTGTAGTTAGCTAAACAAAAGCCTTTGCTGTGTAAGCCATTTATACTTTAATAAAGTTTGTACTTTATATTCGTAATATGAAGAGAGAAGGCTTCTCCTTCAGTTGCAGATGGAAAAAACTAGAGAACCTTCGGATCTAGCCTTCCTTTTGAAGATTAGTACATTCAGATCTAGCCTTCCTTTTGAAGATTAGTACATAAATTATAGCCAGCACATAGAGTACAGTAAAAACATTCAATATTTTGTCCACTTACCAATAAATCCAAAGATTTAACAGATGATAACTTAAGCTGCTGAGTCGAGTCAGTGGAACCTTCGACTGGCTTCTGTATCAACAATGAGTCAATACAATAAGTATAACAACTCAAACAAGTCATTACAATGAGTATAACAAGGGCAGGAGCAGCTTAGTCCCTGCTATTTGAATCGGCGGTTTGAAAGAAACAGGTAATGCAATTCAGACCAAAGTCTAGAGGGTACACAGAAATAAAATTCAATTCTTTCCATCACTAAATATTAGAAGAACCGAGGCAAAGCATAGAGTTGAACCAAAATTGTTTTGCACTGTACATAGGTGAGGGCACAAACCTCCCTTGTCAAACTTGCTGCGGCTGAGTCAAACTTGATGGGAGCAAGTTTGAATTGCTGGCAAGTCGGTTTGGCAACTTGGCCAAGTTTTGTAACGAGGCGACTCTTGTTTACAATTACAGATTTAACAACAATGCAACCATATTTAATTTTGAACTCAAGTAAGCAGGTTTTTAAAATACTTCTTGTTGGAATATATAATTCCTACTTATCTAATATGATGTATTAAGAAGTAGAGTCAATCTCTACGTGAGTTGTGTGATCTTATTATTAGGAGTTTGTTAGGGAGTTAGATTTATGAGATCCTAGATTCGTGTTTATGGTTGAGATATTTGCTCAACCTCTCATCCTATAATTGAAATAAGTTAGATCTGATAACTATCATTGAGCTCTATAATGAGCCACAAATGTATTGTATAATTAATCAAGTAATAGAATGTTTGTTTAAATCACTCTACTCTCCCATTTTAACATGGTATAGAGCTTGAGGGTTGGCCGTGACTCCCTCACGGGAGTGCCCAGATCATGTGAAGAGTAGAGTAGTTCTTTTATTGTTGGAGTAGAGTAGACGGAGAATTGCTTGCGTACTGTGTTGGAAGAGCCTGTGTGACGTGAAGAAGCCGTTTTCTGTTGTTGAAGGTTAAGTAGCCGTCGTGCAATTGTTTGCTGTAAGAGATGCTACTGCTTTCTGTGTGAAGGAGCCACCGTTTGTTCTCTTGTGAAGGGCGCTGGCTGTGTCAAGATCTGTGCGTTGGAGGAGAAGCATTGTGTGGGCCTCTATGTTTTAGTTCTTTCAGAAAGTGCGAATTGTTTTCCGCCGTTTTTTATTTTGGCTGCTGCAGAAGTTGAAGGAGTCCTCAGTGTGGAGGAGTACAGCCCAAAGTTTTCGTAGTAAAGGAAGCCGATATTGTCGCAGTGTTTTCCCGTCGTGTCAGGCTCTCGGCGGCCATCAGAAAGCCCATAAACGGGAGCGGCAGAGGGCACAATCGAGGTTTCAGAGAGAGCGGGTGGCCACTTCTGTCTATTCCCCAGTTCTGCATAATACTGTTGATTTGTTTAGCTCTCTAAGACTTCCCGGATCTTCTGATCTTGGTTCACTGCATGGCACGAGGGCTCAAGGTTATAGAAACACAACAGCCGAATCGTGCAGCAATTTAGATCCTTGTGATGCTTGGAATTTATATTCAAACGGCCATCACAGGCAAAGCTCCGGCAGTCATTGGAGCCCGTATTTTAGCAACCACATATTGGAGCCTGTATTGCTACTTCTTTGTCTTTGTTGTTGCAACCACAACTGCTAGAAGGTGCTCCCAGATCGCTGAATATAGAATGCAGAGTGTGGGGCTGTTTTCCAGACTGGAATGTGCTGCATATGAAGTAAAATGGTTCGTTGACGATATTCTGTACGTTTTGATAAGCCCGTGGAACGGAGTGGAAGATTCAGCGTCTTATGATTTTGTTACATTTTGAGATAGTTGCGGAACATGATAGAGGATTTGCCTTGTTGCTATAGCAGAGAAAATGGCTATGTTGAGCCTGAGAGGAAAAAGAGTGGTTGTTGCTGGCACTGTTTGAAGAGTTTGCCGTAGAAAAAAGAGTCGTTGCCAGTTTGAGTTTTTGCGTGGATTGAGGAGAAGAGATTATGACTTATTTGACTTTGATGAATTACAGGATGTTGCTAGAGTGGCCAAGAAACAGTATGCTGGGGACAAGTTTTCAAGGTTAAAGCTTCCATTACTAAAGACATACGAAGCTGATCTGCTAGATGATGATAGTGAAGTTCTTACTGCTGAGAACTTTAGATCTATGCTTGGAGAGGAAGGGACCTGACTGATATCGTACCTTTCAGAAAGATATCATAGCTTGGCTCCCATGTATTTTCGTGGTGCTGCTGCAGCTATAATCGTTTATGACATAACAAATTCAGATTCTTTTGTCCGAGCAAAGAATTGGGTGCTAGAGCTGCAAAAACAAGGCAACCCAAATTTGGTTATGGCCCTTGCTGGAAATAAGGCTGATGTGGCAGCAAAGAGGAAGGTTGAAGCAGAGGAAGCCCGAGGAGAGGGCGAGATTGAAGGGCGTGTGACAAATCCTTGTCCATGATATTGCAGAGACTTATTTTTTGAGTTTTGGAGAGGAGCTGCAATTGCTCTTGTTGGAGTTTGTTGTTGTTCGCGCCATTGCATGGAGGTGTTATAGCGAAATGAAGTGAGGTGTACGTGCTCATTCCGTCGGACTCACACAATGTTGATTGTGAGAAGTGTGATTGAGTTGTATTTATATATTTTTGGTTTGAAGGTGTGCATAGTTATGTTATTTGTGAGACATGTAATTGAAAGCAAGACTAGGATATTTTGATGTAGTGGTCCTAGAAAATTCTATGTACCTGAGCCATTGTATACCCCGTAATGTGAAAAGTTCGTGGTAATCTAGAAACCACTATGTAA
>ML798435.1:378471-397461 GCA_009831015.1 Picea engelmannii
AACCAGGTCTATCAACTTTAGAATATGACGTCTTGTTCTACTACTCAACCTAAAGTACAATGTAAATGTACTCGAGTTATCTAATATTGCTCTAAAGCTAATGTTTACTGCCATTAAACAAAATATCCTAACACCCACTTTCAGTAACAGCAGCATCTTCTACGCAAAAACTAAATAAAAACAAACACTCATGTACAAATCACCAATCCATTAAAACTAAGCTATATTGGGAAAAGATAATCACACCTCTCACATCAATGGAAAGTCCAGAGGGATCCATTATTATTGGCAGCAGCCTGGATCTCTGTGGGTCCTCTACTGAAATTAGCAGAGTCTATTTTAATAGTCCTAGATAGCTACAAAGTAGAAGACAGAAAATAAGAGGATTGCAGATAGGTTCCTCAAGAGGTTGCAAATGAAATAGTGGGTGCCAGATTACAGAGTCCTGAGCAGGCGAACATGGGAACTGAAGTAGACTGAAAGGAGCAAAGTGCGGCCCTAGCTAAGAAGCCCAGAGGCAGTTGCAGCAACCATGGCCTTCAGGTACCTGCACATCATCATATTAGTATCAAAAACCACCATAGAGCACAATTACAAATTTAAGAGACATCAATGCTACAGCGCAAGTTCCCATTTGATCGATGCAAAACCTTTAGTAGAATGTAGCTGTGAATCAAACCTTGATTGTTGTTGATGCTAGCCCAATCTACAACAAATCCTTTAATCCAATCTATTCCAAACTTGGTGACACTAACCTCAACACAATTTCCACAAACTACCCACTCCATCTCGACATACCATTAACAAAAGGGCAATCCCAGATTACCAGCCATCAATCCTCAAAGAAAAACCCAAAACCATTGGATCTCGTGACACTAACATCAAGACATTTTCCACAATCTACCCACTTCATCTCGACATGCCATTAACAAAAGGAAAATCCCAGATTACCAGCCATTAATCCTCAAAGAAAAAACCAAAACCACTGGATCTCTCAAGCACCGACCATTTGAACCCCAAATTTCAAAAACAAGATACCCTCTTGCTCATCTAAATCCAACCATGAAAATGCCCATTTCCATTCCCCCATTAATCCAAACAATAAAAGCAAAAAATTGACAAATAAAATTATGATTACTGAAACCAGAAAATAGCATAAACAAACCCTGTAACAGACCCAATCACTTAGGTACTGACTTTCTAACTCCCCCATTAAATCTTCATCTATTGCTTCTTTAGGCAAACCAATATTTCCCTGCAGAAGTTTCACCTCTTCAGCCTTTTGAATGAGAAGGCACTGGGCACCATCATACATACTCATTAGCTTGTTAACTAGCCACTTCACCCCTGCATATTGATGAAAGGAATCTATAGCACTATCTCCATCAGTTGTGAGCTTTGTAGTTACCAATGTGAAATCATGCAACAATCAACAGGATCCTTACATGCTTAAACTCCATACAGACAACAGAACTCAAAATTAACAGACTCAAAAGGCCAGCAAAGGAATAATAGAATCATTGCATCTATTAGATTTGTTGTGTCTCAAATACAGGGAGAGCCTCTTTATTTATAGCAAACTGGGAGGAGTCCAGTATTTAAGAAGGGTGGTTGGCAGGGATACCAACTGAGCATTTAATAACTTAGGTAAGTTAACTTAAGACTGTGTATGTACACTGGCACGCCCTCTTAAGTGAAACTTAGGGTAGTATAAAAAAGGGTCCCGGCTACAAGGCCAAGATAGGTACCCATGTACATCATGGTCAAAATAGTAGACAAAAAAAGAGGAAGGAGGATTGAGACTACGCCCCCCCCCCCGAGGACAACTTCCTTCATGCCAAGCAAGGTACAAAGTTGAACACACCAAGTCTTTGTCAAGGGTTTAGTGAAGATGTCAGCAACCTGCAACTCGGTGCAACAATATTGCAAATCAATAATCATATCATGAATCAACTGTCGGATGTAATGCATGTGGACTTCTATATGCTTGGTGCATTGAAGTTCTGCTAACTCGGAAATATGGATAGCACTCTGATTATCGCACCAAATTAGAGTAGGCTACACATGTGAAAACCGAATTTGGACAAAATCTGCCGAATCCAAATAGGCTTGGTGGCAGCATTAACAACACCTCGGTACTCTGTTTCTGTAGAAGAAAGGGTGATGGTATCTTGCTTCTTGCTAGACCAAACAACAAGACCAAAGCCAAGATGGAAGACATAGCCAATGGTGGACTTGCGGTAATTGAGATCACCAGCCCAATTGGAGCCAGTATAACCCACTAAATTTGCATTACCATTGGAAGAATACTGAAAGCCATATGTGTGTGTCCCTAGAATGTAGCAAAGAATTCCCTTTGCATCTTTCCAATGAAGCTCATGTGGTTCCTGCATGAACCGAGAAACCAAGCCAACTGCATAGGAGATATCAATATGATTGTGAGTCAAGTACAAGAGGTTGCCAACAAGTTTCCGATACAACGTAGCATCAACCAAAGGAGTGGAACACTTGATTAACAACTTGACTCCTAAAAAAATGGCATGGGTGCAGAGTTGCAATCCAACATGTGCAATCTTCTCAAGAGATCCAAGGCATATTTGCGCTGAGAGAGACCTATCCTAGATGTAGACTGAGAGATCTATAATCCAAGAAAGTAGTGAAGGAGCCCAAAGTCTGTCATGTTGAACTGTTGATGAAGAGCGGGCTTCATGTGATCAATCAAGGTAGGTGAACTCCCAATGAGGATCGGATCATCCACATAGATAACAAGGAGAAGTTCATCATCTTGCCGCAAGATATAGACATTTGAATCAGAGTGGCAATGAAAAAATCCTAAAGAGAGAAGAAAAGAATTCATCTTTTCATACCAAGCCCTAGGAGCTTGCTTGAGACCATATAAAGATTTTTTAAGCTTGCCCACAAGTGAAGAGTCCTAGATAAAACCAGGAGGCTACTCCATGTATATCTCTTCCTACAAATCTCCATGAAGAAAGGCATCTTCGACATCCATCTAGTGTACTATCCACTTACGGGATGCAACGAGAAAGAGAACAGGGTGAATAGAAATCGTTTTAGCCACAGATGCAAAGATTTCAGAATAGTCATTGCCCTCAACCTAAGAAAAACATTAAGCAACCAATCAAATCTTGTACTTGTCTACGGTACCATTTTGTTGCATACTTGATTCAATATACCCACTTACACCGAACCAATTTTCTATCTTTTGGAAAAGGGACCAAGTCCCAAGTGTTATTTTTTAACAAGGAATGATGCTCATCTTCCATGGTTGTGTCCCACTCTACAATACCATGGGCCTCGTGAAAATCCTTTAGATCTGAATCACTGGCCATAAATACTCGAGGGGTTCTTTGAAGAGAGGCCCTGGTTCTTTAGGAAGCGGTGGAAGAACTTCATCACATTGTTCTTCAAGAGCACTATCATTCGCAAGAGAAGTCAATTAAAAAGAAGGAAAAACATATGAAGATCCAAGACGCTAAGGGGGATGCTCATAAATCGAACACTTCTGCTAATGATCAACTCATGTGTGTCGGGATCAAGTAATTTATACCCTTTAACATCTTACGGTAGCCAACAAATATGCAAGTTTTACTTTGTATGTCCATTGCCTTGCATTTTTCTTTGGGGATGTGGGCCCAAGCATTACACCCAAAGACTCTGAGATGGCCAACAGAGGGTTTTTTTCCACTCCAAGCTTCTTCTGGGGTCACCCCTTGGACATCTTTGTGAAGTGTGTGATTTTGAACAAAGTTGGCACAATTGATGACTTCAGCCCAAAACTGTGGAGCAAGGCCTCTAGAATGGATCATACAATTTGCCATCTCCTTCAAGGTACGATTCTTCTTTTCAGCAACACCAGTTTTTTATGGATAGTAGGGCACAATACGTTTCAACTATATACCTTTAGTGGCACAATAGTCTTCAAATCTATGGTTGATGTAGTCACCGCCATTACATGTTCGCAAACATATGATAGACTTTTCAGATTGCTTTTCAACTAAAGCTTAGAACACAAGAAATGTTAGATACCTAATCCTAGGGATTATGGTATATTGTAAATATTAATGTAAATAATGATTTAGGAGAAACATGAAGAGTTATAGGTGAATAGGAAGAGTCATTAGACCTCTTGGAAGATGAAACCAAAGGTCATCTCTCAATGTATCTATGTATGACTCACATCAATAAAGATTTTTAATGCCTGCAGTTATTCATCCCTAGCCTGTCAGTGGTATATCAGAGCTTTGGTGCTTTTGATAAGTCCATGATTTGGAGATGCTTACCGTCTCCCTCACGGATTCTTAAGTAGTGTTTGCTATCAGATAGGAAATCCCTTTCAACTTCAACAAGACTGTAAGGCTCGCTCATGCAATTCTTGTCGATGTACTCTTGCATTTTTGCTTTAACCATGGATACGTGCCTAAGCAAAGGCTCTTTTCAAACCCTAGAAGGAGGTTTGAAAGGAGTATGATCATGTCTCTATCGTTCCCTTTCTCTCTGATAATAAGGATCCGGTCCATATTTAACATTATCTAGTTAAATATGTGGTGGAAGTAGTGTTGGCAATTGCAAGCTACTTAGTTTATTTCTTTACAAGTTCGTGGTTTTGACCTTTCCCGCGGCCTCTCATTTGCCCAATCTCAAGTTTTCGTTCATTAATTTTGCATTCAAAGGGTTTTATCAAAGGTTTTCACCTCCGTTTTGAGAGCATTTCAAGTTCTCGGAGTGAAATTCGACCCTCAAAAATTTCAAAAATTGGGCGAATTTCTCTGCACCGCATCAATGGTGACAAAGGTCTTGAGCAAGTGCTAGTCAATGCATTGGTTGGGCAGTGTCACAGTTACGACCAGGAGACAACAATTCAACCTCTTAATGTGCATGTATTATTCTAATTTTCAATCTCTCGATGCCAAAATTGTTCTTGACAATGTTGAATGTGCGATCAAAAGTTACAGACACCCTTTGGAAATGCCAGAAATTGTAAAAACCCCTTTGGACTTTGGCAACTTGTAGGCTTGAGCATGAATCTCATGCATTTTGGCAGGTCAATGGCACTTACAACCGTAGTCTTCGCTATTCATTTATTAGAGGTTTTTATCCAACAATACCCTTGACTGTCCCATGACGTGCAGGGGTTGTCCAATAGGAGTCGACTTTTGAGTGTAGAAAATCGAAAGCTTAGAGAAAGAATCAATGAGTTGGACACAAATATTATAGCCCACATAGATGAATTTCCGAAGGCCAAGGCTCTAAAAGAGGACTTGGATAATGAGATAACAAGGCTTTCGAGGCACTAAAAACTCAAGAATCCCAACTGGAGCAACTAGCCACGAAGAATGAGAAATTGTCTTCCACCATGGAAACCCTAAGTGGAAAGAAGTATTTCAGAAGCAGGGGTAGGCACAATCATGGAGAGAGACCTAATCTTTAGTGTGTTCGTTGTGGCAAGAATGGACACAAGGCAAATACATGTAGGATCCCATGGAAGAAGATCAAAGACAAGCAAGAACAAAAGGAAGGAAAAGGTAATGCTTCTAAACCCGCTCAATTTGTTATTGCTCACTACAATATTGACATAAATGAAGATTTGTTCAAAACTTCTTGAAGAGATGATTGGTTGCTTGACATTGGTGCGTTTGCAACAAAAATTTTCAAAGAAACTTCTTTGAAGAATTGAATGACAATGTAGATGGTGCAGTAAACTTTGCAAATGGTTCCAATTTCAAACCTACGAGATTTTGCACCATCATGCTCAAATTGCCTAGATTCCCGAATT
The DNA here is from genome assembly GCA_009831015.1 of Picea engelmannii. Taxonomy (NCBI): domain Eukaryota; kingdom Viridiplantae; phylum Streptophyta; class Pinopsida; order Pinales; family Pinaceae; genus Picea; species Picea engelmannii. The sequence goes on from ML798435.1 coordinate 384,266, forward strand.
TTCTTTTGCATATTATTCTATATCTTCATGAGTTACAGGGGAACTTGTTGTCTCTTGTGCACATTGAACAACAAGGCCATTCTATTCATATGTTTGATGGAAAAGTTGAAATAAGGAAGTCTTCCAACAACATGGTCGTCATGACAGGATGGGAGGATGAGAAATTGTTGAAGTTGAAAGAGACATCTGCAAGGGGATAGAATTTTGCATACCTCTTTCACCTTGATGAAGGAACATTGTCATCTAGTCTCTTGTGGCATGCTAGATTTGGGCACATCAATTGTGATAGTCTTCGTATGTTGAAGAAAAATGATGTCTCTGGTTTTCCTACCATTCCAAGGAACTTGAAGCAATGTGAGGCATGTGTCATTGGTAAATACAACAAGCAGTGTTTTCATGATTCCACTTCAAGAGCACGTAGAAAGCTAAAGTTGATACACTCTGAATTGTGTGGCCTCATGTTTGTTGCATATGCCTCGAGTAATAAATATATCATGAATTTTATTAATGACTACACCAGGATGTGTTGGGCTTAATATTTGTTGACAAAAATCTCAAGCATTTGAAACATATAAAAAATTTCATCTATGGATTGAAAATGAAGCTCAATCTCATATTGGCACTCTTCGTACTGATAATGGAGGGGAATACACTTTTAATGAGTTTGAAAACTATCTTTTCCAACATGGGATCAAGAATCAAACCATTATTCCATGCAATCCTCGTTAAAATGGTGTAGTAGAAAGAATGAACATGACACTCTTGAATATGGGACATTCCATGCTATTTTTCAAAAACGTGAAGTCGATGATTTGGGTTGATGCAATTTTGTGTGTATGTGAGAAACAAATGTCCATCTCATGCTCTTGAGAAAAAAACTCCTCGTGCAATGTGGTATGGCCGCATTCCTTCGGTGAGGCATTTCAGGGTCTTTGGTTCCACTTGTTATGCCTTAGTTCCAAAGGAGCAAAGAAACAAACTAGGTGCAAGGAGTTGAAAGTGCATTTTCTTGGAGTACTCAAATACCACTAAGACATATCATCTTTACAATGAGGTAAATAAAAAGTTTGTTCTTTATAGAGATGTGATTTTTCGTGAATCCAATAAAAATGACAAGACTATTGAGCGACAACTTGATCATCTTGATAGATTTACCCACATAAAAGACATATCATGAGTTTGATGATGAGATTCTACATCTTGAAGGTGGGATCCTTATCTTGGACCAATCTTTGGAATTTCCTTTTGAAGTCTCATCTCCCCCTTATGTAGAAGATCCAACCACCTCATTAGAACATGAGGTTCAATTGGATGATGTGATCAAGATGATTGAAAGGTTGAACCTTGATGGGAATGCAACACCATATCAATCAGTTGAGCAACTCGAACTTGCTACCCCCTCTCACCTAGGGTTAACTAGAGGAGATCATTCTCCATTATCCACATTGCACACAGTGATCCTAGAGATGATGATCAACACTCTCCACGGACAACAACCCCTCAAATGCCTCTCCTCTCATCATCTCTCAGCTCATTCACTTCATCAACATGGTTCATCCAATGATGGTGGTCAAGCACACAAGGTACATTAGTCTTTGTTTCATACAAAGTGTTGCATTTAATGCATTAGGCATTTAGGTGAATATCATGGGTTGAAGTAAGATAATGGATCACAATGCTTGCCAATGAATATTCCTTCATTGTTTTTCCACCATAACTTTCAGCTCGGGGCTTAGATTGGGGAAAACGAATAATCGTTGGAAAGACCTTGAGAAGCAGAATAGATATGTCGACCCAGAATTTGGATCTAGGCACTATATTTTCTTCAAAAGTGATAAAAGTGAATTGTGTAGCAGCAAAAGAGTGGAAATTGCAACTTGTAATTGTTGTAACTATTCGCTCAAAACTGAGTTTGAGGCATGAGGACAATCGTTGGAAAGTTGTTTTGAAAATGAGTGCATTTAAGGAATCCTACTTGAGAGTATTGCATTAATATTCTTCATAATTTAAAATGAATAATCACTTGTAATCTAATTGATAGATATTTTGCAATATGTTTAATTCTAACAAGCAATTATTGCATGCACATTCTTGTAGAATTAGAGATACAGAAAAGAGGATTTTACTTCCTACATGAGAACTAGAGACATGGAGGATGCTCAAGGGTTTTATAGCCATGAAGAAGAAATTGGAGGTCTGCATGTCAACATGGGTAATGGTGAGACTGATTCTAATGGGAGAAGAGACAGACGGGGAACTGTAATTATGAGAAGCCTGCAAAAAGAAGTGCAAAGTTATAGGGACGATAGTGAGAGGATTAGGAAGGCTCAAGAAAAGATACTTCAAATCCTAAATATGCTACAGAAGCAAGTTAACAAGGACTCTAGCACCAAGCAAGCAAGTAGTGCTAGACAAGTATCAACATCAAGATCCCATAGAAAAAGAGATGATCATGGGAGTGATAGGAAGTCAAGAAGCATGAGTAGACGCTATCATTCTCCAAGAAATTCCACCAAAAGAACTCATTCAAGTTCAGGTCCGGGGAGCAGCCCAAGTGTGTCTCCTGTTCAAAGGAAAAGGAGAAGACTTGAGGCAGATATCTTGCAGGGGGGACTTAGGAAGATTAAGCCATCAAATTTAAATGGTGAGCACAGGAAAGGAGAAGAGGCAGAGGCATGGCTGTTTGAAATGAAGAAATATTTCTAGTTGCATGATTACCCCTCTCGGGTAGAAGCTATAATTGTCACCTACCACTTGCAAGGGAAGGAAACCATGTGGTGGGATCAACTTAAGCAAGCCAAGAACCCTAATGAAAAAATAATCTCATGGAGGCAGTTCAAGAGATATTTCCAAGAGAAATATTTGTCCGAGCATTACTATGAAAGAAAGATGAAATATTTCTTTGAACTCAAGTTGGGAACCATGACAATGGAGGAATATGAGAAGTTGTTCTTTGAATTGTTGAAGTATGTTGACTTCATCAAGGATGAGAAAGTCAAAATCCAAAGGTTTCTAAGTGGATTACCCTCTTTCTATAGTGATAATATTCGATATGACAACCCCAAAACCTTGGAGGAAACCATAAAGAGAGCAAGGCATCTGTATGAATAGAGCAAAGGAAGACTAGTTTTCCAAAAATCTTGGAATGACAAGATGAAGGATAAGAAGGATCAAAGGCAGAAGGATTTTAAGCCACCCTTTTTTAGGAATAATTTCCAAGTGAATCAACAGGTTCAAGTCACACAAAATGAACACAAGACTGCAAATTCATTTGGGAAAAGTCCAAGGCAACAATCAGTGCAATGTTGGGGATGCGGGCGAAATCATCTACATAAGGATTGCCCTCACAAAGGAGAAAGAATGGGGATTGTCCACAACATTCAAGAGGTTGATATAGTGGAATACATGGGAGGAAGCATGCCAAGGATTTATGCAGCCTTGGATAACACATGGGCAGAGTATCAATCTCCCATGATTGAAGTGGAAGGTAAGATCAATAATGAGCCCATAGTAATTTTAATTGATTCGAGAGCCAGCCATAGTTACATAAATTCTAACATCGTTGAAAGATTTCACTTGCAAATAAGTAAGCATAAGAAATCTTGGTTAGTTCAGTTAGCCACAGATGCTAAGAGGAAAATCAATGAGTTGGTTAAAGATTGTCCGATAGACATGAATGGACTCAATAAAAAGGTGTATGTAAACATCATACCATTGGGTTCATATGATTGTCTAATTGGTATGGATTGGTTGGAGAAACATCATGTTATCTTAGACTGTTACAACAAGACAATCACATTTGTTGATGAGGAAGGGCAGCAAGACAAGATTCAAGGCATTCCACGAGTTCTAGCTATTAGAGAGATTTCAGCTATGCAGTTGAAGAAGAGCTTTAGGAAAGGATGTCAGATGTTTGTAGCCCATATGAAGGAAGCGACCAAAGATAGAGTGACAAGCATTGAAGACCATTCAACTTTGAGGGATTTTGAAGATGTTTTTAGAGAATTTTTGGGACTACAACCAAAAAAAGACATTGATTTCTCTATTGATTAGGTGCCAGGAGCTGCCCTAGTGTCTAAAACACCTTACAGAATGGGTACAACAAAACTAAAAGAGTTGCAGATGCAGCTTGAGGAACTATTGAATAAGGGGTACATACGTCCAAGTGTGTCACCTTAGGGAGCCCCGATTCTTTTTGTGAAAAAGAAAGATGGAACCTTGAGGTTGCGTATTGATTTCAGGCAACTTAATAAGGTTACCATAAAGAATAAGTATCATTTTCCAAGAATTGACGATTTGTTTGATCAACTAAAAGGTGCAAGAATCTTTTCGAAGATTGACTTGAGATTTGGCTATCATCAAGTAAGGATAAAGGAAGAAGACATCAACAAGACAACATTCAGAACAAGATATGGGCATTATGAATTCACGTAGTGCCATTTGGACTATCAAATGCCCCAATAGTTTTTATGCTTGATGAATGGAATATTCAGGGAGTACCTGGACAAGTTTGTGATAGTGTTCTTAGATGATATATGTTGATGATTGCAGCTATGTGAGACATTCTCCAGCTTACAAACCTGTGAGATGTGGATCATTGTAGCTATGTGAGACTTTCTCCAGCTTACAAACCTGAGAGAAAGCCCCTAAGAAGGGTACGTGGTTCCTATCTGAGACAGAGCTAGAACGTAGAGATGACCTCCTCCATTCAGAGAGTTGAGAAGAACTCTAGATGATTCTCCCATGGGAAAAGGAGATCTGCTGAGTTAGACGTGCCTGTGGCTGAGCATAAGGTGAACGTGTGAAATCCCAAAGTGTTGGGTGTATCATCATGAGAACATAAATGAAGATGATGTATTAGCCTCCTCTGAGCAACAGAGTTGACGAGAAACTCCAGATGACTCTCCTGTGTGAGCCAGTGGGAAAGAAGATATGTTGAGTGGACATGCCTGTGGATGAGCAGAGGTGAACGTGTGAAGAAGTGGTTCTTCTATGTAATGCAGTGAGCCAGAGATATGAACATCCCTATGGATGTGCCCCTAGTGGATGAGCACTAGTGGGTGTACAATATCCCTTGCTATATTAATCAAGAGTCAGACCTGCCTGTAACCCTAATTGTAATGTAAAGGGTACAGGTCGACCCCACCTTAATGGGATTAATAATTAATTTAAAAGATAATTAATATAAAAGATAATTAATATGGTAATTATTAATTATATTTTGAGTTATTGAGGTCATCCCTATTGTGCCAATAGACACATCATTTGATGTTACAAGTCTTATATAAATAAAGGTGAATCCCCATTGAGGAAACACACTTATCATTGTGTCATCTCATGATTTCAGAAGTTGTGGTATGAAATTATGAGAATTGCAACACCCTCTTGTGTGCTAGTTTTGGTGATGGTGTGGGAGGTCTTTCTCTTGAGGAATATATCAAAGGATTGGCTGGGTTTTCTTCCCTTGTTGAGAAGGGTTTCCCAGGATACTTCTTGTGTACTTGTGCATGGATCTTCTTCTTGTGATCTTGGTTTTCTGCAGTAGTTATGGTTCAAGTAATTGTTGACAGAAAATTTAAAAGAAATACATGAGCCATAACTCACTGAAAATATAACATGGGATCAGAGCAGGCTTGAAGAAGTCCATTGCATACAAAAACTGAAGGTAAAGTCTACCAATTCTGTGGTGAAATGAAGATGAAAAAGGGTCGGATCTAGACCCTTGAAACAAACCAAAATATATGAAGGAAGAGGTCGGAACCTAGGGAAAAGGCAGTCGCAGACATAAGGAGCTTGGCCTACCCTAAACACAGCATTGTAAAAGAACCCGACTTGTTCTAAGGCTCCTATACAACTTCCACCTATATACACCAGGTCCGGACCCCTCCTCTACTGAGATAAAGACAACCGCAACCTAGAAGAGAAGGGTCGGACCCCTTCTAATTGTTAAATTAGAAGCATCGTCAGTCATTCTCCAATGAGAGGCCATATGGGCCACCCTGAGGTTAGCCGGGGAGATTTGGAGAATCAACCAGTCTTGTGAGGTATTGACAAAAGACAGGGGAACGTACAACCTCTATGAGTCAAACCAAAAGTTAGGACGAACGAGATACTATGTAAATCTAATGCAAAATTCAAGGGGGACGTACAACCTCTGTGAGCATAGATAGTCTAGTGCAAAATTCAGGGGGAACATACAACCTCTGTGAGCATAGACAGACTAGTGCAAAATTCAGGGGGAATGTACAACCTCTGTGAGCCTAGTCAAGCCTTGTGATCCATGAGCAAAAGTCAAGGCATCTAGCAAAAGTTAGGTTGAATATAAAATTTCTATGAGCTAGAAACAAACGATATTCCTAATATTGCAAATGATATAAATGTATTGATCTAGTGCGTTGGCACGTGTAACATTATCCACCATGAAGAGAATTTTGAATTGCCTTCTCAAGAGTTGAGTTGTAACTGAAGTCTCGAGTCTAGTTCTATTTTTTAACTGAAGTGTAATGTTGAGTTGTAATTGAAGTCTCAAGTCTAGTTCTATTTTCGAACTAAAGTGTAATGCTGAGTTGTAACTGAAGTCTCAAGTCTAGTTCTATTTTCGAACTAAAGTGTAATGCTGAGTTGTAATTGAACTCTCAAGTCTAGTTCTATTTTCGAACTAAAGTGTAATGTTGAGTTGTAACTAAAGTCTCAAGTCTAGATCTATTTTCGAACTAAAGTATACCAGTCTCAAGTCTAGTTCTATTTTTGAACTAAAGTATACCAGTCTCAAGTCTTGTTCTATTTTCAAACTAAAGTGCAATGTTGAGTTGTAACTGAAGTCTCAAGTCTAGTTCTATTTTCAAAATAAAGTATACCAGTCTCAAGTCTAGTTCTAGGTTCGAACTAAAGTATGAAGTTGAGTTATGATTAAAGCATGCAAACAAGTTACTATTTCGAGCCTCTCCTCTTCTCCTCTTTAGCCTATATAAGCAGAGGTCGACCCCTCTCTTCAACACATTTTTGATATGCAGGTTAAGGGAGAAGCAATAGAGGAGTATATCAGTGATAAAGAGGCAGCATACCAAAGCAGCATATCAGTGTTGTATATCAGCAATAGAGGCTGCATATCATAGGCATATATCAACAACATATCAGTGTTGTATATCAACAATAGAGGCATCATATCAGAGGTGTATTTCAGCAAGGTCTTTTAGGTCTTTGTCAGGTCAGAGTCATCTTGGCAAGCTCTTTAAGAACATAACATTCATGGTGGATATTTGTAAGTGATCTTACATTACTAATGCAATAAAGGAATATCGTTTGCTAGGGTTTTTCTCCCTGTACAGGGTTTCTCCAGGGTATATGTGTTGTTGATGTGCACGCTTACTTATCTACATAATTATTTCTATTTGATTATGATATGGTATTGTTGAAGTGTATTAAGCTGGAATCAAAATGTTGAAGAAAATAAAAGAATTAATCCGCATAAGAAATCAAGCTCATAATTTAACATGGTATCAGAGCTTAGGGTGTGTTAAACGTGTTGAAGTGCAACAACAGGTACACACAGATCCAAGCTAACTTGATTAAGTTTCCAGTGTGAGGTCCATGGCATCCTCCATTCAGTCAGGGCTGAGGATAGGCTCGAAGGAGTTGCCAACTTCAATGTGTGGAAGCTTCGAATAACAAATATCTTGCAGGAGCATGATCTTGAGCAGTATGTGACCACAGTGGTGGAGGAACCCACGAATAATGCAGGAAGAGTGGCCTTCAGGAAGAATCAAGAAAAGGCCAAGCGAATCATCTTTGACTCAGTCAAATACAGTATAATGCCTACAATGACTTCGTTAATGACTGCCAAGGACTGTATGGATACCTTGGTGAATCTATATGAGAAACATGCTCCAAGTCAGAAGAGGACACTTAAGCAGAAGCTTAAGTATTTGAAGATTGAGAAAGGTGAATCAGTGGCATATTTCTGTTCCAGGATAGCCCAGATTAGAGATCATCTTTTGGTCACAGGGGTGACAATGGACGATGATGATTTAGTGCAAGCCATTTTTGACGATCTTCCTTCTTCATGGGAGACCTTCTTATCCAGTGTACATGGGAGAGAGATTCAACCCACGTTTGAGAGGTTATGGCATGATTTCCACCAGAAGGAGAGTCGTGCATCTACCAGGAGCGAGCCAACGAAAGAAGAGCACTTAGCTTTAGCATCAAGATTCAAGGGAAAGAAGAAAGGCACTTTCCAGAAAGGCTCTCAGAGGAAGCCAAACATCAAAGGTACATTCAAAGGAAAGAATATTGATACATCTAAGATTAAATGGTTTAGTTGTAATAAGTCGGGTCATTTTGCTAAAGATTGTTGGTTTAGAAATAAATATCCAAGGAAAGGGAAACATCATGCCTCAACTACTGAGGATGATGAATCCAAAAGAAATCAGAAAAGTCCTAATGAGAAAGAAAATAGAAAAGAATATTACTTGGTTTCTGCCTTATCCAGTTTAGTTTTCATGGGGCCAAAAACTTGGTTAGTAGACAGTGGTGCATCAAAGCACATGACAGGGTACAAGGAGATCCTCTCAGATTTCGAGACAAAATATTTTGCAGAGCGTGTTGAGCTTGGGGATGACAAATGTTACATGATAGAGGGAGTAGGCTCTATCTCCTTCAGATTGGAATCTGGGGCTAGACTTCATGTTGATGAAGTATTATATGTTCCAGGGCTCAAGAAGAATCTACTATCAGTTGCAACCCTTGGGGACAAGGGATATTGGGTGATCTTCAAGGACAAGAAGGCACTACTATGGGCTAAAGGTAGCCACTTAAGTACAACAAAACCCATTGGAACTCGCAGTGGAGGACTGTACGTCGTGTCAGGACAGTCAATTCCAGCATTGGCTCATGATGCGACTAGCTCCAGCGAGTTGTGGCAGAGAAGACTTGGACATCTTCATTACAAAGCTCTTCCAGATCTACAAAACATGGTATGTGGCATACCTTCTATTTCTCTTAGTAAAAATGAAATTTTTAAGGGATGCATTCTAGTTAAAAATATAAAGAAAACATTTCCTAGCAGTGACAATAGAGATCGGGGCATCTTAGATCTGGATCATTCTAATGTATGTGGTCCTATGTCATCTCCCTCACTCATTGGTTGTTTGAATTATGTCATTTTTATTGATGATTACTCAAGAAAATGTTGGATATATTTCCTTAAAGCTAAAAGTGACACATTTGATAAATTCAAAGAGTATAAAGCCTTTATTGAAAATAAGAGAGGGAAACACATCAGAATCCTTAGAAAAGACAATGGAGGAGAGTTTGAATCTCTCCATTTTGAGGATTTATGCAAGTCAGTAGGAATCAAGAGACAGTTGATTGTGCCATATAACCCTCAACAAAATGGAGTTGTTGAGAGGAAAAACAAGACAATTTGTGAGGTAGCGAAAGCAATGATGTTTGACCGGGATCTGCCAAATTCCTTATGGGAAGAAGCTACCTCCACTACCGTGTATATTAAGAATAGGTGTCCACATGCTACCTTGAAGGACAAGACTTCTGAAGAGGTCCTCTCAGGGATCAAACCTGAAGTAGGGCATCTAAGGATATTTGGGTGTTCTGTGTATATTCACGTCCCTAAGGAAAATAGGACAAATATGGAACCCTCAGGCAAGAAAGGGGTTTTTGTGGGGTAGAGTGAGATCTCCAAGGATTACAAGATTTATATACCAGGTCAGAGGTAAACAGAGATGTGACTTTCCATGAGGAAGCCACATTTAAGAAATCCAGAGAGCTTCAACAAGAATCAGAAGCAGTTTAGCCAGCTTCACCCTCTTCTAAAAATGAAGAGTTAGATGATCAGAGGGAGGAACCTCGTGAAGGGCCAAGTAATGATCCCCTAGAACCTACTGAAGTGTTAGAAAGAACTCTTGAAGAACCTCCAGCCAAAAGGAAGCCAGGGTGGCTTAAAGAAATAGTGCAGGAAGGAGAAAGGATAGTTGTGATAATGTTTAAGCCATTATTATAGATGTTTGCATTTCATTAGATAACAATAGCATAATCCAAGATCATTGAGAAATACACAATCACAAGAGACACAACATTTATCCTGGGAAACCCTCTAGGGGAAGAAAACCCAACAAAACTTCCTTAATATAGATAGCCAATACAATTCCAAGAGATCTCTTATGCTAATACAAAAAGTCCTCTCCTAGATATGTGCCACTCTCTCTCTCTCCTTTGCCAGTAACAGATCAGAACTTGTCTCTCAAACTGAGCAAGTGAGTTATGTCTAAGTGAGGCGCTAGCCTCCTTTATTTATACAAGTTTGGCACGTGTGAAGTGTCTCTTCACTAGCAGGGCCAACTTCTCAAACTGGGTCGGTAAACCCACCTTTATTATATTTCTGGGTCTCTTTAATAACTGCTGGGGACGACTTCTTATTCTGCCTATTACAATTGTCTTTTGACCAATCCACAAAAGGGGATTTGGTCCTATTACAATAACCGACATGATCAATCCACAATGGGGATTGATCCTATGAATACTATATCAATAATAATAAGAATACTCTTTGCAGTTACATTATTTTAACACTCCCCCTTAACAAGAAGGGTATTCTTCAGCAGCATCATGCGAGAGAGAGAGGACAACATCATCAACAACATCATCAATATCATCTTGGAACACTGACTGGCGTATCTATAAATCATCAGAAGTTTTCTTCATCGGCAACATCGTCATTCTCAAAGGAATTCCATCATCATCTGCATCAATATGTATTAGTATAAAAACTGATACATCATCATCATCACAACACAAGGCTGGCTCATCATAATACAAGACTGGCTTTGAGTCACAGTTGTCAAGCTGGAATCTTAGTACTTGTCTCATCTCATCGTCTTGATTTACATCATAACACTCAAGCTGGAAGCAAGATACTCTTCCTGCTTTACGTCACAACCATCAGGTTGGAAGCATGATACTAGACTAGCTTTACGTCACAGCTATCCAGTCGGAAGCTAAGTGCTAGTCTCATCATATCATCTTGCTTTACGTCTGACAGCTTGGTCAGAAGCAAGGATCATCTCATCTTGCTTTACGTTTGACAACTAGGTCAGAAGCAAGGAACATCCCTTCTTGATTTACGTCTGACAACTCGGTCAAAAGCAAGGAACATCTCTTCTTGCTTTACGTCTGACAACTCGGTTAGAAGCAAGGAACATCTCATCTTGCTTCATATCTGACAACTAGGTCAGAAGCAAGGAACATCTCATCTTTCTTTACGTCTGACAACTAGGTCAGAAGCAAGGAACATCTCATCTTGCTTTACGTCTGACAACTAGGTCAGAAGCAAGGAACATCTCATCTTGCTTTACGTCTGACAACTAGGTCAGAAGCAAGGAACATCTCATCCTGCTTTACGTCTAACAACTCGGTCAGAAGCAAGGAACATCTCATCTTGCTTTACGTCTGACAACTCGGTTAGAAGCAAGGAACATCTCATCTTGCTTTACGTCTAACAACTAGGTCAGAAGCAAGGTACACATCTCATCTTTCTTTATGTCTGACAACTAGGTTAGAAGCAAGGAATATCACATCTACTCCCCCTTTCGAGGAAGGTCCTTTCGGATTACGCCAATATTATCTTGGAAGTACTCAAGCTTCACACGAGATAGGGGCTTGGTCAACACGTCAGCAACCTGTTCATCTGTGCTAATGTACTGGAGCTTCAAGGCTCCTCTCTGTACCATGTCATAGATGTAATGATAACAGATCTCTATGTGCTTCGACCTGTCGTGGAATACAAGATTCTCTGTCATATTTATGCAACTTTGGTTGTCACATAGAATCACGGTTGCTCTCATCTCTAAGTCAAATAGGCTGATCAACAACTTTCGAGGCCATATAGCTTCACAGCTAGCAGAACATGCAACAATGTATTCTGCTTCCACTGTGTTGAGACAAAACATGGGCATGGGCATGGAGCCTCTTTTGTTTTCTCTTGTATTCTTCTCGTTTGGCTGGACAAAACTTTGCAATGTGTCCCATCTTGTCACAATGATAGCATTGTATAGATGAGTAGTCTCTTTCCTTTCATTGTCCTTTCTTATGAAATCTCCTTGGATGAGATTCTTTATGATTGAACTTATTTGATTGTTGAGGCTCTTTATGAGTCTCCTTTTGGAAGTAGGGCCAAACTTCAGTTTCTCCTTTCTGGCACATATCGTCTAGATGAAAGCATCCCAATGTCTTGTGAGACCATTTAGGGCCGTCATTATGAGTTCGTCTTCGTCTATGGTATCTCCAATAGGTTCTAGCTGTTCTTTGAATTCTGAGATTCTGGAGAAGTATTCCTGAATCATTTCTCCTTTCTGCATCCTTGTATTCTTCAATTGAGTTCTAAGAATCATCTTCCGGTTTATGTTCTTTCCTTCATATAGTCTGGTCAAGGCATCAAACATCTCTTTCGGAGTCTTCTTAGATGACACATAAGGAATCAGGTGGTCTTTAATTGAATCAACAATGATTCTTTTGGCCCTTATTGTGTCGTTTTGATGCTTTTCCTTTTCTGTAGCATCGTCGGATTTCGTTACTTCGTCTTTGACGAATCTTGCTAGGTCATTCTCTTCAAGAATGAGGCCAATGACCGAAAAATGAAAGTGCTCAAAATAAAAAACCGAACTTACCAGGAGATGCGCTTGGCTGAGGCGAGCAGCCTGGTGTGCTTGGATATGAGAAAATCCAACTTTTTCTCCTTCAAATCTGATCTGCGTATTTCTGGACTGGTGCTTCTGGTACCTTTGGTACTCTGGTACTAGTTTTCTGGTACTTCTGGTACTTTGTGAAACTAGGGTTTCACTTTTCGAGAGATCCAGCCACTGAAAAGGTGCGCTGATGATGCCAAATTGATCCTTAGGGGAGGGAGCAACTTTCTAGATAGTTTTAGGGATGAAAAGATTCACTTTTGAAAAACCCTAATTTGCAGGTACGACAACAGTGACGTTTTTCTCTTGCGAAAGATGCTTCCTTCAGCTTGGCTCTGATACCATGTTAATGTTTAATCCATTATTATAGATGTTTACATTTCATTAGATAACAATAGCATAATCCAAGATCACTGAGAAATACACAATCACAAGAGACACAACATTTATCCTGGGAAACCCTCTAGGGGAAGAAAACCCAACAAAACTTCCTTAATATAG
>ML798435.1:403972-423215 GCA_009831015.1 Picea engelmannii
AAAGGTATTTGCAGGAGGAAGGAACCCCCAGTGCAAATCATGGACCCAAAGAAGTCTCAGTGCATTAAGAAGAACAACATACTGGAAGTAAAACCCTCAGGTTTGATTGTTTGATTATCTTGCTACATTTCAAATAGGTATTGTAGTTGCGACAACAATCCTTAAATTGTTTTGATTCTAGAGATGTACTCATGAATCTCCTCTAGGAGATATTCTTGTCTTGTTTCCTTTCGTTTGTTTCCTTGTTCCAGGTAGGTTAACAATAAAGGAAGATCTTTTTCCTTCAAAGACTTCATAGGGAGTCAAAAACTAATTAAGAAGAAAGAAAAGACAAATACCTTCACCCCCCTCAGTTTTTCAGAGGGAGACTGCCATTGATATAGTTGATCCAATTGATATTCCCAGGGACTTTACAGTAGGCCATAAAAGGCCTTTTTGGGGTTAACAAACTCTGCAAGAGGCAGAAATACATGCAGTTGATGGAAGTATCGAGAAATACATGTAGTTGATGGAAGTATCGAGAAATACAAAATGAGACTTGTCGTCAAAGGATTCTCACAAACATAGGGAGTTTTCTATGATGTGACACTTGATCCAGTAAGCCCGATACACTTCCATCTGCACTACCATCCATGAGTTGGAAGCTATATCATATGGATGGATTCTAGACGAGTTTGGGTTTCAACAAGAGTGTTGTTGATCCAAACCTATATTATTACAGTGTTGGTGACGAGAGACTGATTTTCATGACTTATTCAGAAAGCCTTGTTGTTGGATACAGGTAATCTTTGACTTTTGATTTTGAGATGAATGATATGAGTATGATGCACTACTTCTTGGGACAAGAAGTATGACAGAGGATCGATGAGATTTTCCTAAGTCAAGGAAAATATACAGTGGGAATATTAAAGAAGCTCAGTATGAAAAAATGCAAATCTACGGTGATGGATTTGAATAAATAAATATGATTCATACAAGATTGATCCACGGAGTATTCGATCATTGATGTATCTAGTTATCACCAGACTTGATTCATGCTATGCAGTGAATGTACTTAGTCATTCCATGAGTCAGCCGAGACAAACTCGCTGGAAAACAACGAAACATGTATTGAGATATATATGAGGCAAAGTTGGATATGGCCTGAGATATGCCTCCAGTGTGAACTTGACTTTGCAGGATATGCCGATATAGATTGAGCAGAGAATATAGTGGACCAGAAGAGCACATCCGGTTGTTGTCTTACCATGAAGTTTGTCATGATTTCCTGATGCAGTAGGAAACAAAACTCTATGGCCTTGAGTACCATAAAAGTAGAGTATATAACATCGAATGTGAGAAACCATATGGCTTCACAAGCTTCTGACCAATTTGCTTGACCAAGAAATGGATCTTATGATGATAACCAAGAGCCGTGTGTAAATATATTTGAGAACCCAGTGTTTCTCGATGGATCGAAACACGATGAGATGAAATAACCTTATATCAGAGATATGATACAGAGGAAAATAGTACACATGCAGTACTTTCCTACACATGAGAATATTGTAGACACCTTCACCAAATTAACTTGGTGAAGAAAGCTTCCCCAGTTGAGAGGGAGTGTTGATGACTGTAGCCAAGACAAAATTCAAGTACATTCGTGTGTGACTTGGCATGATGAAGAATGTCTCCCTAGCTAAGAGGGAGTGTTCATGATTGCAGCTATGTGAGACATTCTCCAGCTTACAAACCTGTGAGATCTGGATCATTGTAGCTATGTGAGACTTTCTCCAGCTTGCAAACCTAAGAGAAAGCCCCTAAGAAGGGTACATGGTTCCTATCTGAGACAGAGCTGGAACATAGCGATGACCTCCTCCATTCAGAGAGTTGAGAAGAACTCAAGATGATTCTCATGTGGGAAAAGGCGATCTACTGAGTTAGATGTGCATGTGGCTGAGCACAAGGTGAACGTGTGAAATCCCAAAGTGTTTGGTGCATCGTCATGAGAACATAAATGAAGATGATGTATTAGCCTCCTCTGAGAAACAAAGTTGACGAGAAACTCTAGATGACTCTCCCGTGTGAGGCAGTGGGAAAGAAGATCTGTTGAGTGAACGTTCCTGTGGACGAGCAAAGGTGAATGTGTGAAGAAGTGGTTCTTTTGTGTAATGCAGTGAGCCAGAGATATGGACATCCCTATGGATGTGCCCCTAGTGGATGAGCACTAGTGGGTGTATAAGATCTCTTTCTATATCGATCAAGAGTCAGACCTGTCTGTAACCCTAATTGTAATGTAAAGGGTACACAGGTCAGCCCCACCTTAATGGGATTAATAATTATTGTAAAAGATAATTAATATGGTATTATTAATTATATTTTGAGTTATTGAGGTCGGCCCTATTGTGCCAATAGACACATCATTTGATGTGACAAGTCTTATATAAATAAAGGTGAATCCCCATTGAGAAAACACACTTATCGTTGCGTCATCTCATGATTTCAGAAGTTGTGGTTTGAAATTATGAGAATTGCAACACCCTCTTGTGTGCTAGTTTTGGTGATGGCGTGGGAGGTCTTTCTCTTGAGAAATATAGCAAAGGATTGGTTGGGTTTTCTTCCCTTGTTGAGAAGGTTTTCCCAGGATACTTCTTGTGTACTTGTGCATGGATCTTCTTCTTGTGATCTTGGTTTGTTGCAGTAGTTATGGTTCAAGTAATTGTTGACAGAAAATTTAAAAGGAATACATGAGCCATAGCTCACTGAAAATATAACAATATCCTCGTCTATTCTAAATAAAAATAAGAACATGAGCAACATTTAATAAAAGTGTTACAAGTTTTAAGAGAGCATAAATTGTATGCTAAGCTAAGTAAGTGCATCTTTTACAAAAAGAAGATTCACTACTTGTGGCATATAATTTCAGCAGCAGGGATAGAAGTTCATCCTGAGAAGATAAAGGCCATTAGAGGATGGTCAATGCCAAAGAATGTGACATAGGTCAAGTCATTCATGGGTCTTGTCAGTTATTACCAAAGATTCATAAAAGGGTTCTCGAGGATTGTAAGTCCAATCATTTCTTTGCAAAAGAAGTGAGTGAAATTCGAATGGACTTCCAAGTGTGAAGAGAGTTTTCGATAGCTAAAGGAAATATTGACAAGTGCACTAACACTGAATATTGCATATCCAAACGAAGTTTTTGTTGTGTGCACGGATGCATGCAAGGAAGGACCCAGTGGAGTCCTCAGTCAAAGGGACAATGTGGTATGTTATGAATCCAAAAAATTAAAAGAGCATGAGAGAAATTATGCTTACACATGAATTGGAGTTGGAAGTTATAGTACATCCATTAAAAATATGAAGACATTACCTTATAGGTAATAAATTTGAGCTAAGGACATACCAATGTGATCTGAAGCATTTGTTTGGACAACCAACACTAAATTCTAGGAAAACTAGATGGACGGAATTTCTGAGTGAATATGACTTCGAAATTAAGAATATAAAGGGAAAGGAAAATCAAGTGGTTGATGCACTCAACAAAAGATCTCATGAAGTGCATGTGGCAACCATCAGCATGTACAGGACAGATTTGAAAGATCAAATTATTGCAGCAGCGAATTCAGATCAACAATATGTGAAAACAAGAGAAACATTACAACAAGGTAAATTTCAGCAGAAGTTAAATTCTTATGACTTGAAAGAGGATGGAATCCTCATGTACAAGGGAAAAGTATATGTGTTGAATTCCAATGAGTTGAAAAATATATTTCTAAAGGAAATGCACAATGCGTCGTATGACAGACACCCAGGATATCATAAGACAATTGTAGTAGTAAGAAGCCAGTACTTTTGGCCGGAAATGAGGAAAGAAGTGGCTAATTACATAGCCACATGTCTAGAATGTCAAAGAGTGAAGATGGAACATAGAAACCCAACAGGTTTGCTACAGCCATTTCCCATTCTGGAATGGAAGTGGGAAGTAGTCATGGTTGATTTTATTACTAAGTTGCCCAGAACAGTGAAGCAACTTGATTCCATCATGGTGGTGGTGGATAAATTGACTAAAGCAACACATTTTATTCGAGTAAAGACTACACACAAGGCAACAAATATCGCATAAATGTATATGAAGGAAGTTGTTAGGTTACATGGAGTACCTAAGACAATAGTTTTAGAAAGAGATCCAAAGTTTGCTTCAAATTTTTGGAAAGGTTTGTTCAAAGGCTTTGGAACAAATTTGAATCTTAGTACAACATATCATCCAGAGTCAGATGGGAAAACTGAAAGGACTAATAGGATAATTGAGAACATGCTTAGAATGTATGTGATGGTTCAACCATCAAAGTGGGAAGATTATATTCATTCAGTTGAATTTGCCTATAATAATCGGTAGCAGGCCTCATTGAATATGAGTTTGTTTGAAGCATTGTATGGAAGCAAATGTAACACCCCGATGGGTTGAGATAATCTAGCAGACAGAGTAGTTGTTGGGCCAGATTTGTTAAAAGAAATGGAAGAACAGATGAAAAAGATAAAGTAGAATTTAAAGGTTGTCCAGGATAGGCAGAAAGGTTATGTAGACAAGAACAAAGTTTTCAGAGATTTTAAAGTGGGAGAACATGTGTTCTTAAAAGTAAAAGCAAAGAGAAGTTCGATAAGATTAGGAAGTTGCACGAAGTTGGCAACAAGATATTTTGGACCTTTTGAAATATTAGAAAAGATAGGACGAGTTGCATATATGCTAGCATTGTCTGCATCTATAAGAGTGCATAATGTATTTCATGTATCCTTATTAAAGAAGTATGTACCTGATCCTAACCACATAATTGATTGGAATGTTATCCAAGTAGAGCACGAAGGGGATTTCCGGGTGGAACCAGTACGCATCCTTGACATGAAAGTCAAGGTGCTCAAGAACAAAGCCATAAGACTGGTAAAGGTTTAATGGACATGCTACAGTCTTGAAGATGCTACATGGGAGCATGAAGAAAACATGTGGGAAGAGTACCTACAAATTTTTGACAATTTGAAGAACATAGAATGTAAGATTCCATTTTGAGTAGCTAGAGTTCTGGAATCACATCTCATATTCCTAGCCAATAGCGTTGGGGGACCCTGATAAACGAATGGCTCATTTCTTGGGTTAGGCCTGATAAACGGATGGTACATCCCTTGGTTACGACCAAGCGATGTAATATGTGAATTATACTTCAATGTTTTAATAATAAAAATGTAATCCCGGCTGCTAAGGGGACATGGACAAGAGATGGGGGTTGAATTAATCCACAAGTGGAGGAAGTGTCTAGGATAATTGCCAAGAGAGGTCAAGGGGGGGATTTCCCATGTATATCAATTTAACCCATTTTCTTAAACTTTTCAATTGTATATGAACCTTTCGATGTCTGATTGAGTGTTCCCAAAGCCAATCAGTGAATACATGTAAGAGGGTGGGTGTGAGTAGTCACATCATTCTGATTGAGTCTTTCCAAAGCCAATCATTGAATGCATGTAAGAGGGTGGGTGTGAGTGGTCACATCCCAGAGTTATTGGGCATATGGGGGTTGAGTACAATCATCTTGGGGAAGAGTGTGAGTCAAGAAAGGAAATCCACAAGAGAGGAATTTGTATGGGTTGGGACAACAGTCAGAGAGGGGAAGAAAGAGAGCTTGGAGCTGGTACGACCATGGAGGGATAATTATGGAGCGTAACTGGAGCGAATTGGAGCTGTAGAATAGAAGAGATCGATTGTCAGGTTGAAATAGTGAAATCCTGCATGAGTTGCACTAAAACAACAAGTGTTTGTTGTTGGTTTGTTGATAGTTTTCCTAGTAGCAAGTTCCCTTGAGTTCCCAACCGAGAGATTCCTAGTTACATGTGTCAGAGAGACCCCGATAAATGAATGGACCATTCCTTGGACTATCCCTAATAAACAGATGGTACATCCCTTGGGTTAACCCTAATAAACGGATGGTAAATCCCTTGGGTTACCTTGATAAACAAATGATACATCCCTTATGTGATCCATGATAAACAAATTATACATCCCTTAGGTGATCCATGATAAACGAATGGTGCATTCCTTGGGTTGGACAGGTCAAGAGGAAGAGAGTTGGTGGAAAGATCGGGATAGTTGTTGGAGAATATCAGTTGGGTTATGAGCTTTATGAGTTGCGAGTGGATTGTGAGAGACCACCCTCTTTTTTGGATTACTAGCCTCAACTTGGGGGTGATTGGCTGTTGAGATTTGGAATAGTCAGTCTATGGTTGGGTGGAACGTTCGTCCCAAGCAGCTGGTTGCATGATTCTTGTTTAAAGATAAGTGTTTTATCTTGTATTGAGTTATTTACATGTATTATCGTTGTGCATGAACTCTGCGTGAATGATAATGACTTAGATGTTGTTGTAAGGAATGGTTTAGTTGATGCTTTAGATGCATCTATTTTATGGTTACATACTATAGCTAAATTTGTTATAAATTGTAGTTGTAAGCTACAAATAATCGTCTAACAGTAAAGGAATTACTTTAGTTTAGCAGAAGTTTTGTTTTTATGTGTATTATGCATGTAGTGTTGCTTAGTTTGAGGCTAGGTACGTTACACATATGGTATCATAGTTGCTAATGAGAGAGTTTTGCGTGATGTGGCCTAGCCTGGGTAGTTGGGTATGTTACAAGACTCTTCTAGGGTTTAGTAATTAGGTCTTTATCTTGCCTTTGCTCTACAAGAAAGTGCATATTTGACTCCATATGCCCAAGGATGATAGACATCATTAGTATTTTTCTCTTACAAATGACCTTGAACCCTAATTCTACCTTTCTTTTGATGATTTATGATTAGATTAAGACTCACCTTCAATTTCTAACCTCTTTTTAGTTGATGTATAAGGTTTGTAGGCATCTTCCAACCTTGAAATCTTCCTTTACATCATTTATTGTATTGTTGCAATTTTCATCTTGTTGGGGTTTAACGTCTTGGAGGTTTTAAGCTTGTTTCATACCATTCATTTCAACAAGCATTTGTTAGCCAAAACCCTAGTTTTAACTTGCATTTTCAACCTTCTTCCATTACATATCCATTGGTTTAAGGATTGTTATATCTCTGTTGTTGTAACTTGATAATTCATTGATCTAATCATTATTGAATGCAAGTTTTATGACAATCATAGCTTTTATTTTGATTTGTAGTGTCTCAAGGCATTTGTTTGACTTATTTGACTAGGTAGTTATCATTTATTGTCTTAAAACAGCTCACACACAAATATAGAATCGATTTAGTTAACCACCTTGTGTTTACCTTGAACCTTGACTTAGTGGTGGTATATTTAAATAACTAACATAGAAGGTCATAGACTTGACATTTCTTGCTATAGGATTCCTTGAAGTTACTAGGAAAGTGTCCCTTGTGTTGGATTTCATCCTTCACTAAAATGAGGGAAGCAATTGCTAAGGTGACAGTGGCAAATAATTCCAAAGGTTACACTTGTCTTGCACCTTGTGATAGGGTTTTCACAAGGTTACTAGATTGGGTGATAACAAGACCATCACAAAAATGCCCAAAGTGGCTCATAAAGAAACTTGAAAGTGTTCTTCCTAATGAGGTTGGAAAGACAAGAACCAAAAGTTCAACAAGACAAGACGATGGAGGCGACATAAATGATTTGAATTCAGGTAACAATAATGAAATGGATGTTTCATATGATTTTGAGTTGAATTTATCTACTAACTTTGAACCAACTTCCTTTGATGAAGTTGCTTCTCATGATGAGTGGAAAGAAGCTATGCAGGAGTATGATTCTCTCATCGAGAATGGAACATGGAAGTTGGTGGATCCTCCATTTGGAACCAAACCAATTAGTTGCAAGTGGGTCTACAAGAACAAGTAAAACTTAGATGGCTCACTTGACAAGCATAAGGTGAGGCTTGTGGCGAAAGAATATGCACAAAAATAAGGCATAGACTATGAGAGACTTTTTCCCCCATAGGAAAATGGGCTACCATTTGTGCTTTGTTGGCTTTGGCAACACATAATAGGTGGAAGATTCATCACATAGATGTGAATACAACTTTCATGAATGGAGATTTGAAAGAGAATGTCTACATCTCTCAACCAAAAGGATTTGCTATGAAGGGTCAAGAACATAAAGTATGCAAGCTCATCAAGTCTTTGTGTGGCCTAAAGCGAGCACCTCACACATGGTATGAAAATCTAACCGAGCATCTTTTGAAGATCAATTTCAAGTATTTTAATTTTGATGATGCAATTTTGTTTTTCAAGAAAGTTGGAAAAACTATTGTATATCTTGTGGTGTATCTAGATGATGTTTTGATAACATGGAACAATGAAGCATGTACTACTTCCATAAATAAATAATTGAAGAAGGTTTTTGAGATGACAAACATGAGACATCTTCACTACTACTTAGGTATTGAAGAAACTCAGAATCCAAGGTATATATTCATCTCCCAAAAGAAGTACATTGGACAATTGTTGAATAAATGTGGCATGGTTGATTGTAATTCTCTCTCTACTCCAATGGAGAAAAAAATGAAGCTAACATCAAAAGAAATGAATGAATTTGAGGATGTAACTAAATGTAGATAGCTTGTGGTGAGTCTTAACTACCTTACCACTACTAGACCAAATATCCCATTTGCAGTTGGGATCCTTTCTCGATTCATGCAAAAACCTTGTGAAGGACATTGGTGTGCTACAAAGAGAGTTTTAAGGTATTTGAAGGGAACTCAATACTTTAGGCTCAAATACTCTAAGGTGAAGGATGCCAAACTAATTAAATATACAGATTCAGACTTTGATGGGGATAAGGAGAATGTGTTGGGTATGTGTTATATTCTTTGCATGTGTGTGTGTGTCGACGCGTCAGATTCGACAAATGCGTCTGATAATCCCTTGTAGTAGTGTCCTTTGTGTCATGTGCGTCGGACACTTTCCTAGGGGGGGTCCCAGGGGGGGTAGGTATGCCCCCCCTGGTTACCCGCAGGGCCCCAATTTTTTTTTTTGACATTTTTTGCTATTTTTAGCGGTTTTCTAAATTAATCCTGGATTAAGGGATTAGGGTTTTGGTATCTACGAAATACCTAAAAACATTGTATATATTGTATGGTGAATGGTAAAATTCGATATAATGAATATAAGAAAGGTTTTCTCGGTTAAGGGTTTCCGGTATAAAATCTTTGTGTATTCTATGTATGAGCCATTGATTAAATTTTATTTTTATTAAGAATCTATATGAATTTATTTACTTCACAGGTTTAAAAATTACATGTGGTATCAGAGCTCATCTTTGGCTTCAAAGGGACGCCTTTGTTGTTGAGGGTTTGGCTCGGTCTTGATAGATCAAGTTGATCTTGGGTCTGTGATAAACCTGGGTTTAGTGGGAGCTTTTGCAGTGGTTATTCGAGTGTAGAAAGAGGAATGGCGAGCTCTTCTAGAATAGAGATAGAGAAGTTCAACGGTAAAAACTTTGAGCTATGGAAGCTCAAGATGGAGGACCTTCTTGTAGACAAAGAACAATGGATCGTTGTGGATCCTGGTACACAGCCTACTGGTACACCGTCTACTAGCACATAGGCTACTGGTACACAACCTACTAGTACAAAAACTACTAGTACACCACCTGCTGGTACATCGAAGGAAGATTGGGAGAAGTTGGAAAAAAGAGAAAGGAGTAATATTCGACTCTGCCTGGTAGATTCGGTGTTGTTGAATGTCTCGGGAGAATCTATAGCGAAGGAACTATGGGATAAGTTGGGGAATTTCAAAGTCCCTGGTAAACAAGTTGTTTCTTCGAAAGAAGTTGTATCATCTTAGGATGGAAGATGGAGATTTTGTGACAGAACATCTAAAAGCCTTTAATACTCTGGTAAGTTAACTTGTCTCTGTTAATATTACGATTGCAGAAGACGATAAGTGTATTACTTTATTATGTTATTTGCCAAACTCTTGGGATAATCTAGTTGTAGCAATTGGTAGTACCACTCAATCTACATTGAAGTATGAGGATGTAGTTTCATCCTTGTTATCTGAAGAGATGAGACGGAAAAACATGGATAGTCATAGCATAGATGCTTTATTTGTAAGAGGTCGTACCCAAGACAGGAATCCTGGTAAGCCTTCGGGGGGGAGACCTAAATGTACAGGTAGATCTAAGTCTCCAGGAAATTTTTTGAGGAAATGCTGGAAGTGTGGTAAAACAAGGCATTATAAGAAAGATTGCAAGTCTAAGAAGGTTGAAAAACCAAAGGGATCTGATAGTACCTCTTCCATAGAGGCTAAAACCTCCATTGAAGAAGGAGGTGATGTTTACCTGGCATCTATAGGTACACATGCAGGTCATGATGTATGGTTGATCGACTCAGGTGCATCATACCATATGACTCCTCACAGGGAGTGGTTCTCTGAATATGAAAAATATGATGGTGGTCATGTATTCCTAGGAGATGACTCGACAGCCAAAATCATGGGATGTGGAAGGGTTAAGTTGTTGCTAAAAGATGGAAGGATTAGAACTCTCCCCGGGGTTCTGCACATTCCAAAACTTGCCAGAAGCCTAATATCTGTAAGCAAGTTGGATGATGCAGGAGTGGATACCATATTTGGAAAGAACACTTGCAAGATGGTACTAGGAGCAATGGTGTTGATGAGGGGAGTTTGGTGTGGAACTCTGTACAAGTTGTTGGGAATCACTTATACTAATGGGTGTAACAGTTATGTTTTCCCTGAGTAGAGAAATGAAGGAGACAAAACCAATACTGTCCTAGAAATGAAGACCATGTTGTGGCATCAAAGAATGGGGCATATTGGAGAAAAGGGCCTTCGAACACTACACGGTAAAGGTATGGTTGAAGGTATGTCTAATTGCACTCTGGATTTTGATTTTTGTGAACGTTGCATATATGGTAAACATAATCGAGTAAGATTCCAATTTGGTGCTACAAGAGCAAAGGGGATCTTAGAGTTGATACACAGTGATGTGTTTGGACCTGTTCATGTTCCATCCCTAGGTAAATCTATGTATTATGTTTCATTCATAGATAATTTTTCAAGGAACACATGGATTTATTTTCTTAGAAAGAAATCTGAGGTATTTGATAAATTTAAAGAGTTTAAGGCTCTGGTAGAAAATCAGGCAAAGAAGAAAATAAAGGTATTGAGAACAGTTAATGGTGGAGAATTCTGCGGAAATGAATTCGAAGAATTCTGTAAGAAGTGTGGTATAGATGTTAGAATATAGAAGATGGTGTGCTCGTTTTACCGTTGACGATACCCTCGTCACCCAACCACAGGCCGAAGCCACCCTCCGAGCACCTTAACATTGACTGAGAATTACTCTAGAAGCAAACCCTAGGCTAGATAGCCAAACAAAGGGTAGCACATCACAAAGATTTGATCAGATAGTCCAAACCCTAGCCAAGAGATAGTCAAGCCAATACTGAAAACTAGTTGTTGCTGCAGCTAGAGCTGCAGCCCTCCTCCACATGTGCACACCAAACTGGGAAATGTAGTGCGCAGAACTGGTTCTCTGCAACTGCTGAGATGTGTCAAATGAGAACTAGCACCCTGTATTTATAGTGGTTATGCCAGTTCTGTTGGGGCCGACTTCTCCTTCTAGATATGTGTTTGTTCAGTATATTATTATTATTTCTAGCCGACTTCTTCTCTTGGAGGCTAATAAATTATCTTCTTGAGCCGACAAGACTTTTAGGGTTATTAGCCAACTCATTAGGGTTTCTCTTGCTTCCCGGAGTCTTCTATTCTCGTCAGGTTCACACATGGAGGTAAATACCTCCCGCGGCTACCATAATATCAACACTCCCTCCTAGCTAGGGAGGTATTACAGGTAATGGTCTTGATCACAAAAACATACCATTTACCCGGTAGCATCAATATAGTCGTCTAGACTATCTCATGACTAGATCATGAGCATCACCATCACCATCAGCTGCATCATCTCTCAAAACCAAACTTCATCTGAGTAATTAGATATGATACTGGATAAGTCACTCTCACCATAGAGTGATACAAGAGGAGTAAATGCTCTGAACTGTTTTTCGTCTAGAAAATCTCTGTTCATCATTCATCTGGATGATGATTATCTCCAATAAATTGTTGATAGTCTTCAAGGCAATTAGAACAAGGATAGAACACAACTGTGTCTATTCATAGTAGTACATAACTACAATCCATTGGTACACTACCACACCAAGTAACACACAAGTACTTGATCAACAACGTATGGTTGCGAACAGTGGAACATATCCACCATAGTAGTCCTCATCTACTGTCATACAGTCTTCATAACAAACATCTGATAGCAACCTGTATAGAAACAATGTTATGATATAAATTGATTTGTCTGGGCCAATCCTTCACTCACATCTGTGAGCTCTGAAAGAATATCTTCCACCACAGTAGTCTTCATCTACTGTCATATGAT
This sequence comes from Picea engelmannii, assembly GCA_009831015.1. NCBI lineage: Eukaryota > Viridiplantae > Streptophyta > Pinopsida > Pinales > Pinaceae > Picea > Picea engelmannii. The sequence goes on from ML798435.1 coordinate 416,408, forward strand.
CTTTATAACAAACATATGATAGCAATTTTCATAGAAACAATGTTATGATATAGACTGAATTATCTGGGCCAATCTTTCACTCACATCCGTGAGCTCTGAAATAATATATGCCTTACAAACAATGGAACATATCCACCACAGTAGTATATCTCTATTGTCTGGAGACAGGTAGTCTCCATAACAATCATCTGATGCCATCCTGCACAGAAAAATATTGTTAGAAATAGACTGAATCATCTGGGCCAATCTTTCACTCACGTCTGTGAGATATGAAAGAATATATGCCCTCATCAGCAAAGGGCTATCTGCCATATTCTTCTCAAACAAGGAAGAAGGATTGTTTCTGATTTCTGAGCATGGACCATTCCTCACCCTGGGCCATTCTTCCTACACTAATCAAAGTGCACCCTGGACAGAATGTATAAACCCTAAGGAATGTATGAATCTGGACCATTCCCCACCCTGGGCCATTCCTGCTACACTAATCAAAGTGAGCCCTGAGAGAATGTCTAAACCCTAAGGAATGTTTGTCCTGGACCATTCCCCACCCTGGGCCATTCCTCCTACACTAATCAAAGTGTGCCCTGGAGAGAATGTGTAAACCCTAAGGAATGTTTGTCCCTGATTGTTGAGCCTGAACCATTCCTCCTACACTAATCAAAGTGTGCCCTGGAGAGAATGTATAAATCCTAAGGAATGACTTTCTGGACCATTTCCTCTGTTAACAACAAGAGGAAAAGATTGTCCTACATCAACCTCCAAAACAGACCATTCCTCATGTTAACCACAATGAGAAATCGTTGTCCGACGAGGCAGGCCAGTCTTCTTGAGTAACCCTCAAGAAGAGAGACTTCCCTAGACCACTCCCCATGTTAACCACAATGGGAAGTTGCTGTCTATGATACATCAACAATCAGACTACTTCCCATGTTAACCACAATGGAAAGTCACTGTCCGTCAGAAATCTCAATCCACTTTCTGAACAGGAAAGCATCTCTCCAAGATGGACTATTTTTCAATGAATGTCTTAAATAATGTTTTCAATGCTCCCTCCTAACTTGGAGAGTCATTTCATCCTTTTTCAATAAGAAGAAAGTTGTTTCCACGAGCTCCAGCTTGAGTACGCAAACTCTTTCATCTTGGATAGAGGCTTTACCAAAATGTCTACTTATCTTCTCATCTGTGGAGATATGTATTGGAGAATCACTTTCTCCTTTCTGGACTTCATCATGGATAATGTAATGCTTGATTTCAAATGTACTTTAGTCTGGAGCTCTGTGAAGGCTTCATGTAGATCTGAACAATAAAGTATATCATAGTTGGAAAGCTGGAACATATCCATGTGGCACTTCTTCTGTAATCATGAGATTTGATCTACTGAGTAGTCATCTTGATGTTATAGGAAATCTTCACCACGCTTCTGTTGTGCACTAGAGGTTCTCCACCAGGTTATCTTCTTCTATCTGCATACATGAGTCTCTTTCTGGTATGCCTCAAAGTCTTGAGATTGCTCTTCATACGTTCTATATTCAATTTCTCTAGAAAACATTCTTTGCATTCATCTGATGTAGAATTCTGACTCATGAATGTTGCGGATGATATAATGACTTATGTAGAGATAAGTTTGGTTTACTGGAACAAGTAATCATCATAGTATTCTCCCTCTATCTGGGAGAACCTCTAGTTCTAGATCTTCGTAATGCTATCATTCATAAGTCTTCCATACACTATTCTTCATCACGACTTTCAATTCCTTTGCTTGATTGCTTTTATTGAGTTTATATCAAGCTGACAATCTTATGATTCTTGATACAATGACTGGTTGTTCTGGCTTCTCTTTCTTTCTTGGAATCTTCATGTTCTTCTTCATGTTTTTCTCTAGCCCTTGGGTTCATGGAGTTTCTTATAGATTTCATGCCCTAGAGATTCCACTTCTTCCTTTCATCATAGGATCACGGATCTGGATGGACAACCAAGAATACTTTAAGACTTCTCTTCAAAGAAATCTTCTTCTGCGGTTGAACTGAACACGTATTGCCTTTTATGGTTGCAACCATGGATATATATATATATATATATATTTCATCATCTTCAATGGATCATAGGATTAGCTCCCTCCTAACCCTTGCTTCATGTAAGAGTGCATATAATCGGCTCCCTCTGTCTAACAGATTCCACACTTCCATCTGCATCCTTATTGTCTTCTGCAATATATAATTGGCTCTCTTGTCTAACAAAGTCCACGCTTCCATGTTGTTGTCTTATACAAAACGTCATAAGTCTTTTTCCAATTTCCTCTCGATTGTTGGCTTCTTTTTGTTTTTTCTTCTTCTAAGTCTCTTCATGATTGATTTGGCTTTATCTTTTCTTCCACGTGATTTGTATTTCATTCTTTCATGTGTATTATCTAATGATATATATTTTCATCTTGTTTGTTCTTCCATAGATATAGTTCTTCTTGGAACACATTATCTTCCAAGAGATAGATATACAAGATATGTACAGAGACGATGCAAACAAGATATGTACAAAAATTAGAAGAGTTTTGTTACCTTTTAGAAGAAAAAGTCTCTTCCATCCTGCTTAGTCTTCTTTGTAGGTTCCTTTTCTTCAGCAATCGATGCTTCGTGTTTCTCCTTCCTTTTCTTTAGCTCGGGAAAATGATTCTTGTAGTGACCATACTTTTGACAGTTGAAGCATTGCAGTTCTGAAATGTCTTTCTCTTGATTTGGCTTCCTCCTTGAACCAAACTTCCTTTTGTTCCTAAAGTTCTTGAATCTTGCTGTGAAAGCTTGATCGTCGTACTTCTTTTGGGGTTTCTCTTTTGTATTGATCCCTGATTCTTCTTGAGCACATCAAGTCCAAAGTTCTTCAAATGTCGGGTACTCCTTCCTTGTGTTCATGCATCCCATGTCTTGGGAAGACCATTGAGTACTATGTTCACCAATTCCTTTTCTGAAGTGATCTCTTCAATAGCTTGTAGTTGATCTCTTAACTGGGAGATCCTTACAAAGTATGATGTTATGTTTTCATCATCATTCATCTTCATGTTACAAAGCTCATTCTTTAGACTCATAACTTTTCCAATGTTTTTGACTGAGAAGAGATTTGTTAGGGCATCGTACATCTTCTTCGATGAGTCAAGATGGGAGATGTAGGGTATCAAGTGGTGTTTTATAGAATCCACTATGATACTCATGGCATTGATGTCAACATCTTTGAACTTCTCCATAGCTGCAACATTCTGGGGTTCCTTCTCTTCTCCTTCTTCAAACTCTGGCTTCACGATATTTCCTTTCACGATATTCAACACTTTATTCTTAGAAAGGATGAGATCAATCCTTGTCTTCCATGCTCTGAAGTTAGAGGCTCCATATAACTTGTTCTCATACTTCATAGAATTTGTCATGGCTGCTTGACTTGGTCAAAACCCTAGATTTGACCAGAAATCCAAACTTCACGTCTTGGCCTTCTGAGAGTGCCAGGAGATGCGTTAGGCTAGGGCACACTGATCTGTCTGAAGATTAGGTCAATCCATTCACTTAAGGTGCCTCAACAAGAGGATTAGGGTTTCTACAACTGCTCCTACTGGTAACCCTAGCGGCAGTGTTCTAAAAGATGCTTTTGGTAGTAACCCTAGCAACAGTTCCTCAACGAGCTCAATATCTTAGAGGCTATGTTTCCTTCCAGCGTTTAGACTGAATGAAGGAGGTGTGGGCCCATAACCTGTTAGAATATAGAAGATGGTGTGTTTGTTTTACCATTGACAATATCCTCATCACCCAACCATAGGCCGAAGCCACCCTCCGAGCACCTTAAACTTGACTGAGAATTACTTTGGAAGCAAAACCTAGGCTAGATAGCCAAACAAAGGGTAGCGCACCTTTCCCAAAGGATAGCGCATCACAAAGAGTTGATTAGATAGTCCAAACCCTAGCCAAGAGATAGTCAAGCCAATACTGAAAACTAGTTGTTGCTGCAGCTGCACCTGTAGCCCTCCTCCACATGTGCACACCAAACTGGGAAATGCAGTGCACAGAACTGGTTCTCTGCAACTGCTGAGATGTGTCAAATGAGAACTGGCGCCCTATATTTATAGTGGTTCTTCCAGTTCTGTTGGGGCCGACTTCTCCTTCTGGATATGTGTCTGTTCAATATATTATTATTATTTATGGCCGACTTCTTCTCTTGGAGGCTAATAAATTCTCTTCTTGAGCCGATAAGACTTCTAGGGTTATTAGCCAACTCATTAGGGTTTATCTTACTTCCCGGAGTCTTCTATTCTCATCAGGTTCACACGTGGAGGTAAATACCTCCCGCAACTACCATAATATCAATAATAGCAAGGAAAAAGACTACTCCATACACTCCTCAGCAGAATGGAGTTGCAGAAAGGATGAACAGGACACTGATGGAAAAGGCAAGGAGCATGCTCAACGGTGTCGGGTTAGGACAAGAATTTTGGGCAGAGGCAGTGGGTACAACATGTTATGTGGTCAATCAATCACCTTCATCAACGTTGGATGATAAAACTCCACACGAGGTATGGTCTCGAAAGAAACTCTCTCTTCAACATCTTAGAGTGTTTGGTTGTGATGCTTATGTACATGTTCCAAAGGAAAATAGGAGTAAGCTGGATAAAAAAGTTGAAAAGTGTATCTTTATTGGTTATAAAGATGGTGTGAAAGGTTATAATCTTTGGAACCTAGAAACCAAGAAGACTGTTTACAGTCGAGATGTTGTTTTCAGAGAGGTAAAAGATGTGTCCAAATAGGAATTCCTACCAACGCAAGACGAACCTGAGAAAATAGAGCTTGAGTTGGATGATGCAAATTCTGAATCATCTGAAGAAGAGGAAGTAGATGAAGAAGAAGAAAAACCTCATACCCCAGTATTGAGGAGATCGGTGAGAGATAAAAGGAAACCAGAAAGGTATAGTCCACCTGATTTCCATTTCAATTTTGCTTTATCTATTACTGATGATGATCCCAGAACTGTCAGGGAAGTAGTAAATTCAGAGGATAGTGAACTCTGGAGGAAGGAAAAGTGGAGAAATACAAAGCTCGGTTAGTAGCAAAAGGTTATTCCTAGGTAGAGGGAATTGACTTTGGTGAGATTTTTTCTCCTGTTCCTAAGTTAACTTCTATTAGATTTATTTTATCTATTGTTGTTGCTTTTGATCTTGAAGTGGAACAGATGGATGTTAATACAACATTCCTACATGGGGATCTGGAAGAAGAAATCTACATGAAGCAACCAGAAGACTTTATAGTGAAGGGAAAGAAAGAGTTGGTATGTAAGCTAAAGAAGTCACTATATGGTCTGAAGCAATCACCTAGGATGTGGTACTAAAAGTTTGATACATACATCCTTGGATTGGGATTTCTGAGAAGTAGGGTTGATCACTGTGTATATTCCAAGCAGGTTGGTAATCACTTCATTTATGTAGTGTTATATGTTGATGACATGTTGTTGGTAGGAAATAACATAGATGTTATCAAGGAGGTGAAATCACAACTATCCTCCAAATTTGACATGAAGGATCTCGGTGTTGCTAACTTCATTCTGGGAATGGAAATTAAAAGAGATCGTGCTAACAGGAAACTCTGGTTGAATCAGAGAAAATATGTTGAGACGATATTGCAGAGGTTTAATATGCATAGAAGTAAACCGGTCAAGGTTCCTATTCCTATAGGTGTAAAGTGTTGAAATAATGTAACTACGAAGAGAATTCTTATTATTATTGGATTAATCCCCATTGTGGATTAATCATGTCGGTATTATTATTATTGTTATTTTATTCATTAGATTAATCCCCATTGTGGATTAATCATGTCAGTAATTGTATTAGGACCAAATCCCCTTTTGCGGATTGGTCATCGGACAATTATAATGGGCAGAATAAGAAGTCATCCCCAGCAGTTATTATTGAGACCCAGAATTAATTTAAAGGTGGGTTTACCCACCCAGAGTGAGAGGTCGGCCCTGCCAGTGAAACCCTTTCACACGTGTCAGTCTTGTATATATAGGAGGCTAGCGCCTCACTTCTAATATACACTTCACTTGCTCATTATCTTATGAGGCAAGCTGCACTTACCAGTTGAAGAGAGGATAAGAAGAGTGGCGCATCTCTTGGAGAGGACTATCTGTATTGGTTTGAGTTATCTCTTGAACATTGTATAAGCTATTTATGATAAGGAAGTTTTTGCTGGGTTTTCTTCCCCTAGAGGGTTTCCTAGGATAATTGTTGTGTCTCTTGTGAATGTGTATTTCTTAATGATCTTGTTCTTATGATGCTCTTATCTATTGAAATTCAAAGAACTATAATAATGGCATAAACATTAACATGGAATCAGAGCCAACCTGAAGGAAGCACAATTTGCAAAAGGAAAAACGTCACTGTTACCGTACCCAAAAATTAGGGTCTTGCAAAAGTGAATCTTTTAGGCTCCCTAACCACCTAGAAAGATGCGCCCTCCCCCAAGGATCATTTTGGCACTTAGAGCGCACCTTTTTAGTGGCTGGATCTCCCAGAAAGTGAAACCCTAGTTTCACAAAAGTATTAGAAGTACCAGAAAACCAGTACCAGAGTACCAGAAGCACCAGTCCAGAAATCTGCAGATCAGATTTGACGGGGTAAAAGTTGGATTTTCTCAGATCCAAGTACACCAGGCTACTCACCTCAGCCAAGCGCACCTCCTGGTAAGGTCAAAAATTGATTTTAAGCATTTTCATTTTTTGGTCATTTTCGTAGCCTCAAGTACAAGATGTCTGCAAGCACAAAGCTTGTTGAGAAACTAGAAGGCAT
>ML798435.1:434496-463693 GCA_009831015.1 Picea engelmannii
TGATTCTTCTTGAGCACAGCAAGTCCAAAGTTCTTCAAATGTCGGGTACTCCTTCCTTGTGTTCATGCTTGCGGCAAATGCATCCCATGTCTTGGGAAGACCATTGAGTACTATGTTCACCAATTCTTTTTCTGAAGTGATCTATTCAATAGCTTGTAGTTGATCTCTTAACTGGGAGATCCTTACAAAGTATGATGTTATGTTGTCGTCATCATTCATCTTCATGTTACGGAGCTTATTCTTCAGACTCATTACTTGTCCAATGTTTCTAACTAAAAAGAGGTTTGTTAGGGCATTGTACATCTTCTTTGATGAGTCAAGATGGGAGATGTAGGGTATCAAGTGGTCTTTTATGGATTCCACTATGATACTCATAGCATTAATGTCATCGTCTTTGAACTTCTCCATAGCTTCAACATTTTGCGGTTCCTTCTCTTTCCCTTCTTCAAACTCTGGTTTCACGATCTTTCCTTTCACGATATCCAACACTTTATTCTTGGCAAGAATGAGATCAATCATTGTCTTCCACGCTCTGAAGTTAGAGGCTCCATCTAACTTGTTCTTTGACTTCATAGAATAAGTCATGGCTGCTTTGACTTGGTCAAACCCTAGATTTGACCACAAACTCAAACTTCACGTCTTGGCTTGCTGAGAGTATCAGGTGATGCGTTAGGCTAGAGCGCATTGATCTATCCGAAGATTAGGTCAATCCATTCACTTAAGATGCCTCAACAAGAGGATTAGGGTTTCTGCAACTGCTCCTACTAGTAACCCTAGCGGCAGTGTCTTGGAAGCTGCTTCTGCTAGTAACCCTAGCGACATTTCCTCAGCGAGCTCAATGTCCTAGCGGCTACGTTTCATTCCAGCGTTTAGACTAAATGAAGGAGGTGTGGGCCCATAACCTGTTAGAATATGAAAGATGTGTGCTCGTTTTACCATTGGCAATACCCTTGTCACCCAACCATAGGCCGAAGCCACCCTCTGAGCACCTTAACCTTGATAGAGAATCACTCTGAAAGCAAACCCTAGGCTAGATAACCAAACAAAGGGTAGCACACCTTTCCCCAAGGATAGCGCATCACAAAGAGCTGATCAGATAGTCCAAACCCTAACCAAGAGATAGTCCAAGCCAACACTGAAACTTGTTGTTGTAGCAGCGGCACCTGTAGCTCTCCTCCACACGTGCGCACCAAACTAGGAACTGCAGTGCACACCAGTTGCTCTCTGCAATTATGAGATGTGTCAGAGGAGAACTAGCGCCCTGTATTTATAGTGGTTCTGCCAGATTTGTTGGGGCCGACTTCTCCTTTTGGATATGTGTTTGTTCAGTATATTATTATTATTTCTGGCTGACTTCTTCTCTTGGAGGCTAATAACCTAATATAAATTATCTTCTTGAACCGACAAGACTTCTAGGGTTATTAGCCAACTCATTAGGGTTTTCTCTTGCTTTCCAGAGTCTTCTATTCTCGTCAGATTTACACGTGGAGGTAAATACCTCCCGCAGCGACCATAATATTAACACAACTCACATCAATAAAAGATTTTAATGCAGAGTTATTCATCTGTCACCTATCATGAAAAGTGTCAAAAGCCTCACTTTTGTTTTTTTAAAAGTAGACTCAAATGCATATGGAGTAGTCATCAATGAATGTAAGCTAATAGTGAGCTCTTTAAAAAGACAAGGTAGGAAAGGGGCCTGCAATATCATTGTAAACAAGTTGAAGACATTCATAAGCTTTCCAAGATTTCGTTTATCAAAAATATCTTCAGGATGCTAGCCAAAAACACACCTAGTACGAACACCATCAACAAAGGAGATAGGAGGAAGACTAATGACCATATTTTGCTTACTTAGTTGTTGAAGATTGCGATAGTTTAAGTGACCAAATCGCTCATGCCATAATTTACTTAACTCATTTAAGTGAGCAAGTAATACATTGGTAGGGGACTCCACAAATTGAAAAAAATCCACTTTCCATATGGCAACAATTTGAGAGGGATCCTCAATTTCACGAAACAAACAAAATCGAGAGTAAACAAGATTGTCTTCCTTGAACCAAAATTTGCAGTTTGAGAGCCAAATTAGTTGAAAGATTATGAGCATATAGAACATTGTTGATCATGCCATCTATCATCTCAATGGAACCTTGCCCATGAAAAACCAAAGGTGATGAGATGCCCACAAAAACATGTTCTGTATTGCATGAATTAATGGAAGCAAACAAATTCTTATGTGCAAAAATGTGATGGGTTGCTCTAAAAATCAAATATCCACTCAAGTAAAGAGAAACTTGTAGTAGCAAAGAGAGATTTAGCATTTCCCGTATCATTGCTAGAAGAACATAGATTGACATTTAAATTGTGTTTCTTCATTTTTTAAGACAAAAAACCAATTTATTGAAGCAATGAAATTTTGAATGACCTTTTCCACAAAAGCACATTTAAGAGAACTTTTTTTGCCTTTAAAATCTTGCTTAGGTGAGTGATTTGAAGAGTTGTACTCCTTTGTAATCTGTATATTTTCCTTTAGATGCATTTTATGTTGTGACCTTGAATTTGAAGATGAGTTAGCTACAAGAGCATGAGACTTCTAGTTTTTGGAGCCAAGAGCACCCATTTGGATGAGTTTACCATGCTCATGAGTAAATTGTTCAACAAAAGCATAAAAAATAGGCATTACAAAACCTTGACCCAAGGCATCTCTAGTTAAATAAAATGTGGAAACAAACACTGAATAGGACTCACCTAACTTAGAGAGCATTGCCAAAATGAATTGTTCATCATTTTTCTCAATATTACAATCTTTTAATTGAAGCTGAAGAGATTTCAATTTGGAAATAAAATCTTGAATAGTATCAAAATGATTAGGATTGACACTAATTAATTTCATTTCCAAATTGTTGATCAAGTTGCCTCCATGCTTCATGAGGAGTGTTTATTCCTTCAACATTTTGTGTGGGTTCATTTTTTTGTACCGATAGTAACCCTATATAGGCCCTTACTCCACAATAAAACAACCATTGCAAATTTCCAAGTGAAGTACATATTGAGTCCAAGTACTATTTACATTTAAGTTGTTATTAGTCCATGTTGCCTAGAGCAGGAGACTATTGTATCCATTTTTTTAAGCAGTTTTCACCATACTCAAATTGCCAAGATTAATAAGTTCTAAATTACATTTTTTTGTGTATTTGAATGGTTGTTAGGGAAATTTATATTATTGCCTGGTATAAAAAATTAAAGAAAAAAAGGGTTGAAATGTCACTCCAATTACATGGAGTGGTGTGGACTTGCATTTAATCCCACCCACCTTTGATTACATGTTTATCTATTTGGAGCGCCTATCGTATTCACTCCATGTCAAGCACTTGTTGTACCCACAAAATGGACATTGCATCCTGAAAAATGTGAAGTGATTGTTATAACCACATAACCTCTTCCCGCTTGGCATTACGGGACACTCAAATTGCCTTGTATCCACCGGAATCCAGCAGATGAAGAATTGCCCAAATGTCAGTTTGTGTTGCTCAAATTCCAATTTTAAGCATCTGGATAGATTCAGCGCTCTGAATATCTGATGGCCCCATATCCTCAAATATGCAGGGCTCTGAATCTACCCAGATGCTCAAAATTGCAATATGAACAATGCAAACTAACATTTGAGCAATTCCTCATCTGCTGGATTCCGGTGGATACAAGGCTATTTAAGTGCCCCATAATGCCAAGTAGGAAGAGGCTATGTGGGTAAAACAAGTGTTTGACATGGAGTGAGTACAGCAGGCACTCCAAATGGATAAACATGTTTTCAAAGGTGGGTGGGATTAAATGCAGGTCTACACCACTCCATTACACTTGACATGGAGTGAGTACAGCAGGCACTCCAAATGGATAAACATGTTTTCAAAGGTGGGTGGGATTAAATGCAAGTCTACACCACTCCATTTAATTGGAGTGACATTTCAACCATTTTTTTCTTTAATTTTTTTTTCAAGGCAATAATAGAAATTGCCATAAAAACCAATCAAATACACAAAAAAAAATGTAATTTAGAACTTATTTTCTATCATCTTAGCTCTTCCAAAGAATCTTAACAAGAGTATGGTGGAAACTGATTAAAAAAATGGATACAATAGTGTCGGCAGAAGGAACTAATAACAACTCAAATGTAAATAGTACTTGGACTCAACATCCAACATCTTTTAAAATTAGACATTTAGATTTTGTGCATTGTACAAAGTAAACTTCCACTATTAAGTATGAATTGGAGCTTGTGTCTAAAAAATGATTTGCAAAATTTCTAAAAGTTTTTAACATTTTTAATATATATTAAAAAATCTCTTAAAAACCATTGAAACAATATTTATGCAAAAACTGAGATTTTCATTCTCAAAACCATACCCATTTCACATTCTATTTCATTTTTTAGCATACATTCTCCACTTGCCCAATGCTGGAATCATACCAACTGTTGATTGAATAGCAAGCTTGGATTGCACTTCCAAAGTATTTTTGGATGCCCACTCGTAAAGTTAATTTTAAAACCATGGATAACAGCATATATATGAACCCTGTGATTTTGTTCAAGTGGTTTGAGTGTTTTAAGCTTCATATGAGGTCCCAAGTAGCTCAAGTGATTGAGTGCTTTGAGCTTCATATAAAATCTTGAACTCAACATCTTTAATAATTAGACATTTAGATTTTTGCATTACACAAAGTAAACTTTCCACTATAAGTATGAATTGGAGCTTGTGTCTAAATATAATAATTAGACATTTAGATTTTTGCATTACACAAAGTAAACTTTCCACTATAAGTATGAATTGGAGCTTGTGTCTAAATATAAGTATGAATTGCAAAATTTCTAAAAGTTTTTATCATTTTTAATGTATATTAAAAAATCTCTTAAAAACCATTGAAACAGTATTTATGCAAAAACTGAGATTTTCATTCTCAAAATGATGCCCATTTCACAATCTATTTCCTTTTTTTTAGCATATACATCCTCCACTTGCCCAATGCTGGACTCATACCAACTGTTGATTGAATAGTGAGCTTGATTTGCACTTCTACAGTTTTTTGGGGGATAGAGGCCCACTGGTAAAGTTAATTTTAAAACCATGGATAACACATGTATATGAACCCAGTGACTTTGTTCACGTGGTTGAGTGCTTTAAGCTTCATATGAAGTCTCAGGTAGCTCAAATGATTGAGGGCTTGTCTGCCTGCCTCCATTGTGTGCCTTATTGCTGCCAAGTTGTTGAGTGCTTTGAGTTTTCATATGAGGCCTCAGGTAGCTCAAATGATCGAGGGCTTGTCTGCCTGCCTCCATTGTGTGCCTTATTGCTGCCAAGTTGTTGAGTGCTTTGAGTTTTCATATGAGGCCTCAAGATCCATCACCCATGCTGGCTGCCTCTGTTGCATGCCTCACTCCTGCTGAGTCAGGTGTCATTATCAGCATGGACAATTGTACTGGATACCATCCACAATTGGCAATGAAGCACTGGATACATTCTGAACGCAGGGAAGTGCTCAGGAATTTTCCTGAAAGGTTTTCAATGACCAAAATTACAGCATGTTTATGCATATGAATTGTTTACTTTGGTGTTTGTGTTTTGATATTGAGCAATTTTGAATCCATATAGCCCAAATTTGCCTTTTGAAATTTGTTTTGGGCCAACATAGATATGCAATATAGTTTACTACAGATGTGTACAATCCATATAGCCTAATTTTGCTTTTGACATTTGTTTTGGGCAAACACAGATATGCAATATAGTTTACTACATATGTGTACGATCCATATAGCCCAATTTGGCTATTGAAATTTGTTTTGGGCAAACATAGATATGCAATATAGTTTACTACAGATGTGTACTAGGGTTTTAATAGAGAATTAACCACGAAATACATGGTATAAAATTTATGTGTAAAACTGACATAAATCAACCCTGGTTCAAACAAAACTCCCAGGAAATTGAAGATTCTCCTAATATCAATTGGGTGCTGATGGAGAGACGGAAGCAGAATGACTGTCCCCGGCCAATCCCTGCCTCACACATTAGTAGGGCTTCACCTTCCCATTGATAGTTGGCCATGGCAGTGTAGAGACATGGCCACTCTGGTGGATCACGTGGGTTGTACAGTAGCGGCTGGATCTCTTCGTGGCTCTTTGGTGCGATGGTTGAAGATCTCTGCTTTGGCTCGTGGACAATGGTGGCCTTGGCGGCTCTTGGCCTGGTGGCGGCAGCGGTAGCTCTTCTTTGTTGCACCTTTATTTTCACCAGATTTGTGTGTTTGGATTGTTGAATGTCTTAATGCTTGTGTTTTGATATTGATCAACTTTTAATCCATAAAGCCCAATTTTGTTTTTGAAATTTGTACTGGGCAAAAATAGATACGCAATATGGTCTACTATAGATGTGTACTTGGGTTATATTAGAGTTTTTTAAATTTGTACCGGGCAAACATAGATATGCAATATACTCTACCATAGATGTGAACTCAGGTTATAATATAGTATAAATACATTGTATAAAATTTGTGTATAACTTTGAGTTTCCTAATATCTATTGGGTGTTGATGGAAAAACGGGAAGGAGAATGTCTGTCCCCCGCCAATCCCTGCCTCCTCTGTAGGGCTTCAACTTTCTGTTAGTGGTTGGCCATAGCGAAGAGATCTATTGGCGAAGAGATCACGTGGGTTGAGCATCGGAGGCTGGATCTTTTCGTGGCTATTTGAGACAGATGGTTGCATATCTCTGCTACGATTCGTGGACAATGGTGAGCTAGGCGGCTCTTGGCGTGCTGGCAGCAGCAGCTGCTCTTCTTTGTTGCACCTTATTCGCACCAGTGTATCTGCTCGTGGCGGCACTGAATGGTTGGGTTATGATATTGGGTTCCAAGGGTTGGACGACTGGTGTGTGGTAACAACTGCCTAGGGTCTCCAAAGATAGGGTATGCTCACCTGGCTCCAAGGCAACTCCGATAGAGACTGCTTTTTCAGCCCTCTTTGTTTTTACTATATAAAGCTCTGCAATCTTGTTTTAAAAGAAGTTTAAAACAAACACTCATAAATAAAAGCTCAGCATAACATATTACCTTACGGCATAAAATCCTAAGATTCTTTCAAAACCTACATATCAAAACCCTAACAATGACAATAGGGAATCAGCCATACTTGCAAGTATGAATGATCATCGTTTTTCATAAACACGGACCAACTTGCATTCATCATTTCCCACTAATATATACAAAACTGATCACAAGAAACTCAAATACTGGTAATCACAGGATACCATGTCGTTGCAGTTATTTTTATCTCCGGACCTCATAGTAATTTGAAATCTGTACATAAATTTGGATTATCCTCATTAGGAAAAAACCCGTGTGCATGTAAAAATTGCCCCGACAAATAAAACTGCTAATGCAAAGAGGTAAATCTAGAAAGCATTCAACGAATTCATCCAATAGGTAACAAATAAAAATAAAACAGCAGAGACAAAATAAGCAAACCCCGCATGGAACTTTTGCTCTCGTATTCGGAATGATAGCTTTTTCTCATCGATAGGATCCATCTCCGAAGTGTAACATGTGTAATATGTCTAACGTTCATCATCACAGAAAGCCCCAGAGTGCAAATCCCAGAAAGTAGCTCTCATCTTATTGGTCGTTCATCAGATAATGATAGATCAGCATAGTTTATGATGCCCTAGGGCACCTAATCCTCGAGCTTCTTTCAGAAATTTATCACAAAAGAACATATGAAACCCTCCAAGCAGCACATTACAAAACACTATAGATGAGATTTCACATAACATATACAATATAAAGCATTAAGATCATCAGAGACTTAAATACTCGTAATCACAAGATATCATGTTGTTGCAGTTATTTAAATCATCGTATATCATCTCGATACCTCATAGTGGTATGAGGTTTGTGCATAAGCATTCAAATACAACAGACCGAAGACACCACAGCTGGAAAACAAAGCATATGAAAATAGAGACAACAAACATGAACAGAAAAAACGAAAAAGAATTCAACCGCAGATTACCCCTCCAGACTGGAATAATCCGCAAACCAGATCAGAGAGAACAATAAAATGGCTGAAACGCACAGACCTTAACAATAAAGTCTCATAAACACCTAAATGCACCCTACAAGACATAAATAAACCATAAGAGAAAGTAGCCGATACTTTCAAGGGCGAGAAGATGAAGTTACAGATCTAAGAGGCCGTTGAGCTTGCTCGCTCGCCATGGACGCCTTTAATTGGCTACTGATATATGTAGGGAGAGGTCTAGCCCTCTCCTAACTCTAACCTGCTTCATTCTAAAAAAGCCCTAAAAGGGCTTGAAACAGAGCCTGGATCTCTTTGTGCCTAAAAGGGCTTGAAACAGAACCTGGATCTCTTTGTGCCTATTTGAGACAGATGGTTGCAGTTCTCTGCTACAATTCGTTGACAATGGTGAGCTAGGCGGCTCTTGGCAGCAGCAGCAGCACTTTGTTTACACGTTATTGCACCAAATTTGTGTATCTGCTCGTGGCAGCAGTGAATGGTTGGGTTCCAAGGGTTGGACGACTGGTGTGTGGTAACTTCTGCCTAAGGTCTCCAAAAATAGGGTATGCTCACTTGGCACATGTTGGGTGGATTGTAGAGGCAAAGGCAACTCTCATAGAGACTGCTTTTTCAGCCCTCTTTATTTTTACTATAAATAAAGAAAGAAAGAAAACTGTTATCGATCCGCGAGGAAGAGTGTAACAGGAACAACGTCGGGAGTGTGACCGCAGAGGTTTGGTGGGCCGTCCTGGTCAGGAGTGGACAGCAACAGGTTCTGAAACAGCAACGGGTCCAAATCCGGGAATCAGGAACAGAAAGAGGTTTAGGTGGGCTCCCGAATTTTCAGTCTTGTTTTCAATAGACATGAAAGTATTGTCTTTTTCCTTATTCTGTGTTTTTTTCTGATGACAATACATTCAACTCATAAAAAATGGACAAGAAGAAACCGTCTCAGGTGAAACAAACCATTTAGATCAAGTGAAAATTGTCAATTCAAGCAAAGCAGGGAAGTGGGTTTGAGTTAATGCCAAACAGTTTCAAGGTATTTTAAAACACAGAGTTGCTCGTCTAAAATAGAAACAGACAAGGAAAAAATTGACCCTCCATAATAAACCTTCAAACAAACCTCTTTTGCAAAGGTGTAACAACAACAGAACTAAAAACAGCAATGATTATGCATTGTATAGTCCTACATCTACACCTCTCACATGGATCTCAATTTTCTACTGTCAATAGTTGGATTTGAAGGTCTCTCTCATGCCCTTTCATGCCCTTTGACTTCCAAAACCTCCAATCTCCTCTTAGCATTTAGTAACTCTTGCACATACATGGCAGGGAACCATGTGAGAGATGTGTATGTGGAACTATACAATGCATAATCTTTGTTGTCTTTAGTTATGTTGGTGTTACACCTTTGTAAAAGAGGCTTGTTTGAAAGTTTATTACGGAGGACCAATTTTTTCGTTGTCTATTCTCATTTTAGACAAGCAGCTCTATGTTTTAAAATGCCCCAAAATTGTTTGACATTGACCCAAACTCATTTCTATGCTTTGCTTGAAGAGACAATTTTCACTTGACCTAAATGGTTTTAAAATGCCCCGAAATTGTTTGGCATTGACCCAAACTCATTTCTATGCTTTGCTTGAAGAGACAATTTTCACTTGACCTAAATGATTTGTTTCACCCGAGACGAGTACCTCTTGCTAATTTTTTATGTGTTAAATGTATTGTCATTGCGATAGAAGACAAGAAAAAAAACACAAAATAAAAAATAAGACAATACCTGCCTGTCTATTGGAGACAAACGCCTAAAAATTTAAGAGCCCACCTAAATCTCTTGATGTTCCTGTTCTCAAATCTGGACCCGTCGATATTCATGTTCCCAAACCCGTCGTTGTCCACTCCCAACCAGGATGGCCCACCACACCTCCACAGGTGCACTCACAGCTCCACTCCCGACGTTGTTCCTGTTACTCTCTTCCTCATGGACCTATAACAGTTTTCCTTTTGATGATATTCCTCACAAACAGTTCTCTCGATTGGGACGCTGCTCAAGAGAATGTAAATGTTTAAAACAAAGACACTCATAAATAAAACAACCTCAGCATAACATATTACCTTACGGCATAAAATCCTAAGATTTTTTCAAAACCTACATATCAAAACCCTAACGATGACAATAGGGAATCAGCCATATTTGCAAGTATTAATGATCATCGTTTTTCATAAACACGGACCAACTTGCATTCATCATTTTCCACTAATATATACAAAACTGATCACAAGAGACTCAAATACTGGTAATCATAGGATACCATGTCGTTGCAGTTATTTTTATCTCCGGACCTCATAGTAATTTGAAATTTGTACGTAAATTTGGTATCCTCATTAGAAAAAAAAACCCGTGTGCACGTGTGTGCTTGTAAAAATTGCCCCGCCAAATAAAACTGCCAATGCAAAGCGGTAAAACTAAAAAGCATTCAACGAATTCATCCAATAGGTTACAAAAAAAAGACAAATTAAGCAAACCCCGCATGGAACTTTTGCTCTCGTGTTCGGAATGATAGCTTTTTCTAATCGATAGAGTGTCCATCTCTGAAGTCTAACATGTGTAATATGTCTAACGTTCATCATCGCAGAAAGCACCAGAGTGCAAATCCCAGAAAGTAGCTCTCATCTTATTGGTCGTTCATCAGATAATGATAGATCAGCATAGTGTATGATGCCCTAGGGCATCTAATCCTCGAGCTTCTTTCAGAAATTTATAAGAGAAAAACATATAAAACCCTTCAGGAAGAACATTACAAAACACTATAGATGAGATTTCACAGAACATATACAACATAAAGCATTAAGATCATCAGAGACTTAAATACTGGTAATCACAAGATATCATGTTGTTGCAGTTATTTAAATCATCATATGATCATCTCGATACCTCATAGTGGTATGAGGTTTGTGCATAAGCATCAAATACAACAGAAAGAAGACGCCACAGCTCAGCTGGAAAACAAAGCATATGAGAATAGAGACAACAAACATGAACAGAAAAACAAAAAGGTATTCAACCTTGAACCTCAAAATAAACGGCGGGTTACCCCTCCAGACTGGAATAATCCGCAAACCAGATCCAAGAGAACAATAAAATGGCTGAAACGCAAACAGATCTTAACAATAAAGTCTCAAACACCTAAATGCACCCTACAAGATTTAAAAAAACCATAAGAGAAAGCTCGCCATAGACGGCGTTAATCGACTACTGATATATGTAGGGAGAGGTCTAGCCCTCTCCTAACCCTAACCCTAACCTGCTTCATTCTAAAAAGCCCTAAAAGGGCTTGATACCCTAGACTTGGTCAAGAAAAAGTTGGCTTTCCCAAATTCAAAAGGACGCAAATGAATATGTTCATGCTTCCATGATCTATCATTTATTTTTGTCAAACATAAAATTGCTTTTTCCAAATTCAAAAGCACGCAAATGAATATCTCCATGCTTCCATGATCCATCGTTTACTTTTGTACAATTAGAAGATTTGAAAGTTCTATTTGGGATTTTAAGTTTACTTATAAATGAGGTCATATTTTTAGAATTTAGTCATAATTATAGTAATAAGTATGATGCAATAATTTGAGTCGTTGAACATTTTGAGCTTCATGTAGGAGGTTGTAGAGTTAATTCTCCAGTGTTTTTATTGCATGCCTTATTTGATGTCTTTACTAGGTAAACCCCCTTGTTTTTAAAAAATGCTAATCACATATATTTTCAGGTTCATAGATCAGGTGGTTGGATAGCATGTTTTTTATCCTGTCCATCCGGGTTCAATTCCCTCAAAGTGGACATGTTGGCCCGTTGTGATAAGGCTAGAAGGGTAGATGACCCCTGGGATAGAGGTCCACTCCATGGGCTTTGGGATGCCTCGACCCTTGTTAAGTCACAAGTTATTGGTATATATGGTTTGTAGGTTGTTGGATATACTTGTGGGTTATAGTGGCAGCCAGTGGACTTGATTTCGGGCCTAGCCCATATCAAACCTACCAGTTACCAATTCTCATGGTTACAAAAAAAATGCTAACGACATATCATTTACACCAAGTTTCATTTGCCAAGTGTCCTTTGACTTCAAGTTTCTAACCAATTTACCAAATGAAGTAAGCTAATCTTGTAGCAAACAAATCCTCTTTCAGATCGCAAATCTATTAAGAATCAAGAAAAAAATTCAAGCACGAGCAAAGTTCTACCACGATCCAAGGCCATTGTGCATGGTGGAATAATACCCAAAGGGGGTTTTCCCAATTCTAAATCCATCTAGATTGTCAAAAAAATGATCAAAATTTTGGATCAATGGGAAATCTAACTTTCTATATCACAGTATTCAGACAACTAGAGGGAAGTTTGCTACAATATTAGATGGCTTCTTTTACCAAATTGTTTGACTATCTCTTCGTTTTACAGCGAAGTTTTGTTTTGCGTGACACTGACAACAATAACCTATGTTTTGATATCCTGAGACTGTACATGCTAGACCAATTAATCTATTTAACAAAAGTTGTTCATAGCTTGGGTTCAACGACTATTTCTTGGTTCAAAAGGAAGCAAAAATCAATTGCTTTGAGTTCTGCAAAGGTTGAATACATGGCAACTAACTTAGCATCATGTGAGGCCATTTGGCTTCGGAAGATACTCATGGGCTTGTTTGATCAAGTGTTGGACATGACAATGATTCACTGTGACAATCAGAGTTGCATCAAGCTCTCTAAAAATATGGTGTTTCATTATAGGTCCAAACATATTGAGATAAGGTACCACTTCATTCGTGACTACGTGCAGAAAGGTTCTATAAAGCTACAATATGTGCCAACCGATGAGCAGATTGCAAACATACTCACGAAGCCTTTGGTAAAAGGAAAAATTGTCTACTTCAGGGACAAGTTGAGGGTTGTAAATACCACCTTCCTCGCTAAGAGGAAGTGTTAATTTTCTATAGCAACAGAAGGTGTTCCCACTTGCCTAGTGCCCAAGGCATGCATGGGACATTAATTTAAGCCATATCAGCCTTAACAGGTTATCCTAAGTTTTAATTAGGAAATTTAGCCACAAAAAATTGTTGTTAGTGGATTTTGGGTCCCTGTCAAGGGGGGCGCTCAACCTTAGTGCTGAGTAGGGCCCCACCTAGAGCAATGAACCCTTTAGTGCTATGTGGGGTCCAAAGAGAGGAGACACCTCAATTTGGACCCTTGAATCTTTTGTTGGGCATTGATCCCAAGGCAACAATTGAGGGGAGGCTGAGGGTGTTGGGCAACTCATTTAGTCATTTGGTGAGCAAGAGAAGAGTGGGAGCAAGGCTAAGAGAAGGAAAAGAGGAGTCGTTATTGTTGAAGGAGATTTCTGGGTTGGTTTAGGGCACTCAATGGAGGCCATCTAAAATCCATATAGTCCACCAGAGACAGCCCATACTCAGGGCCATATACAACAACAACAATGAAGATGATTTCTAAGCATATTCAATTGAGGAAAGAAGGCAGAACTAGAGGGTTTTGGAGCAGAATTTTGGGGATGCACACAACAACCTTGTAAAACCATCAGAAGAGGCCATAACAGGTCGTACAAGACAACCATAAGGAGGCCATACAGGCTAGAGGAAGTTGGGATGAACAACACTTGTTTAGTTGGCCCAAATCTAAGCATAATCCTTCTATTGTAGTGTAATATTTTTCTGGTTAATATTTGTTGTTGTACCTTCTCTCAGAAGCCTAATAAAGCTCCTCTCTTAGTTGGTTTTCCCCACATTGGGGATTCCAGGGTATCTACAGTGTCATTGTGTGTGTTTGGTTTTATTTTTCCGTTGTGCATGCATATATACTCAACTCGTATAATCTTAACATAGATCATATTTACATTTCTGTGTTGAAATTTATTTATGGGTTAAAATATATTGGCTAAGTTATCATAGTTTGTTGGGTATTAAAAGTTTTACACTTAGGTGCTTGGCTACATAATCACCATCACCCATTCTCAAAGTGAACAACGTTTTCCATAGAAAAAAAAATTTAACCAAGGATTTAACTTGATACAAATCCCCCAACTTCTTCTAGAGAGTTGTTGTTTTTTTCTACAAACGTTCAATAACAATGAATTGGCCAAATAGAGCCTAATAAGACTTTCTCCTTTCTCTCCAACACAACCCACTCTTCATCTTTTATACCAACGAGTTTGGTTCTAAACATTGCAACCCATAGATCTCAATCTACAAAAAGATCCTCCACCTTGAGCTTCTACAACTCAAATTTAGTGTCATTAAACCTCTCCATTCCTAATCTAAATGCTTTCCATTTCCTTGCAACAATATTTACTTTTGCAGAAGCTCCCACTCAAACCAAGATTAGATCGAAAAGCCTTGTCCCTGACATCTTGGATCCGAAGTGATCATGCTCTGATACCAAATGAAAAGAAACAAAAGTGCAGAATAAGCTTCCTACACTAACCAATAAGAGAAGAATGTGCAAAACAATTTAAACAAATAGTTGCAAATGATAAGCATAAAAGAAATGAAAGAAATGGTGAACTATTGCACAACGATTTCTTGGGGAAAACCCTTACGAGGGGAAAAAAAATCCACTCTAAAGAACGCTCAATATACCACTAAATGATTATAATACATCAGAGAGTCTATGTGCTCTCAACAAGTGTTCAACAATAACATAAGGATTCCAGAGAAATTTCGATATCATAACAATAAATTAAAATTCACACATTGTTTTCCTCCAACCCTCGCACTCAATAGACATAACAAAACCATAAACCATTTATGGTTTTCCAATTCTACATGTTGGAAACCACCAACGATTAATTGGTCAACTATTGTTTCTTAGAATTCATTGCAGTCCACCCTAAAAACGTGTAACTAGCTAAACGAAAGCCTTTGCAGTGTAAACCATTTATACTTTAATAAAGATTTTACTTTATCTTCGTAATATGAAGAGAGAAGGCTTCTCCTTCAGTTGCAGATGGAAAAAACTAGAGAACCTTCAGATCTAGCCTTCCTTTTGAAGATTAGTACATTCAGATCTAGCCTTCCTTTTGAAGATTAGTACATAAATTATAGCCAACACACAAAGTACAGTAAAAACATTCAATATTTTGTCCACTTACCAATAAATCCAAATATTTAACAGATGATAACTTAAGCTGCTGAGTCGAGACAATGGAACCTTCGACTAGCTTCTATATCATCAATGAATCAATACAATAAGTATAACAACTCAAACAAGTCATTACAATGAGTATAAAAAGGGTAGGAGCAGCTTAGTCCCTGCCATTTGAATCAGCGGTTTGAAAGAAACAGGAAATGCAATTCAAACCAAAGTCTAGAGGGTACACAGAAATAAAATTCAATGCTTTCCATCATTAAATATTAGAAGAACCGAGGCAAAGCATAGAGTTGAACAAAAATTGTCATTTGCACTGTACATAGGGTGAGGGCACAAACCTCCCTTGTCAAACTTGTTGATGTTGAGTCAAACTTGATGGGAGCAAGTTTGAATTGATGGCAAGTCAGTTTGGCAACTTGGCCAAGTTTTGTAACGAGGCGACTCTTGTTTACAATTACAAATTTAACAACAATGCAACCATATTTAATTTTGAACTCAAGTAATCAGGTTTTTAAAATACTTGTAAACAATTGCTTTATAAATTTCCTAATATTGTAGACACGGACATCTTATAAATGACATTACTAACAGTAATATCATGTAAAACTACAATCTAATACAAGCGCACACGCATTTAAGATGAAAAACTAGACTCCTGTTGAGCTAAACAACACATACACTGGCTAGGAATGGTTGTATTTAAATTCACAATATATAGATAACAGGTGCAAGGGGGTGCATTTACCACATAGTACATCCAGTAAGACAGAAAAAGTCACTGACATAATTTCTGATGCATCACTTTAATAAATGGAATCAATCGCCCCATTGATTCTAGTATGCTTGACAAATCTATTGCCTCCAAAGGTATTATCAGTCACAAATAACTTTTGTTACAGAGAAATGGAATAGATCCTTACAGAAGGTTTGGAGCTTAAAATAATCGAACCCACTGTCAATTAAAGGACTGTCTCAATGATCCTCTGTGTTCATTTACCAAAAGGTATTAAGAAAGTGGAACAACGCCAATGTCTTTAAGAAATAATCTATTTCAGATAGAAGCCCTCACATTAGTGATATGGTCTTGTTCCAATGAGAGGGGAAATATATATATGGTATATACTTCCCAGAATATTCAAATGGAGGGTAGCTCAACCACTAGCCACAACAGATGTTGGTAATCCCCAGGAACTCAACCTGATTTTTGAACCTGTGACCTATGGCCTCCCATCTAGGTGGATGGTTCAACCAATTGAGATAACCATTGGACGCTTTAGATATAGTGTATATTATATATAAATCAGGTATATTACATGATTGTAACCAACCCTTGAAGGTAAATACCCTCATATCTATAATCTAAATCAACAATTTGGAAAACACAAAATAATATAACTCAACAAGAACAGTGATGCATGTATGTGTAATACCCTTGTTTCCCCTAGCTTGTAAATATAACTATAACCTCCTAAAATACTATGGGTAGACTGAATATGTGTGGATGTTGGAATTGATGAACCTTTTTGTTATAAATGGTAATGTATGTATTTCTGTTACTAAATAAAATGGAAAGTGTTGCATAACTGCTGAAGGGGTTTTTCAAGGTAGATCATGATGCATGAGAGAGATGGTGAGGGGAACCAACAATGGTTGAGATGACCCCTGTCACATACCTACTACGGAATTCAAAATTTTTCGCCTATCTCTCAAGGATCAACATCCCCGTAATACTTACGAGGGCCTAGCTTCAGCTAGTTCCTCATATATCCACCTCCATGTAATCGTGGGTCGCGACCATGGGCCAAACCAGTACGACGTCTTTTCGCACTTCGCGACTCAGTGCTACCAGAACGTCGAGTCTCTCGACTCTGCAAACCCCGAAGCTTGAAACAACGAAACACCGAACCCCTACGGGGCTAGCGAGTGGCAAGTTTCTCACTTGAGGTCTTGTCCACGTGACCCTGTTCCGTGTCCATGCGCTTAAGCCAGCCAAGTGCTTATCAGCTCTTCACGATTCGTGGAATCGCGATGCATGACTTCTACCTTTCCCCATTCAAATCCCCGAAAATTTTGAGGTCTCCAAAGTTTCCCTCCAAAGGGAGATCGACGGTCGTAAGCCTCCCCTGATCCAACGATATGGATCCTTTTGGGTTTTCGATACTCGGGAGTTCGAAATGCAACGACTTCGAGACTCCTTGTCATTCAAATCTCCGAATTCCGATATGGGAATTCGTGTAAGAGATCGACTGATCTTAAGGGTGTGGATCCAATGGTCCACGGGATTTCGGGACTTTCCTGAACTCTGACCGCTCACCATGCGTCTCCTCTGATGGACGGTCCAGATTCTTTCGAGACTTCTTCTCTCCACTACAGCGCGTATCGGAATTTCGGGTATCGAGATTTCACGATTTGCGAGGGTAAGGTTTTCTGGCCCTCTGGTTTTCCGGGTGTTGAAACGCCGAAACGTCGACCGGTAACCACGTGTCCCTCCGATGGACGGCGACGACCTTCATCCAAGATCAACGATCGTGATCTTTTTGGGATGATCAACGGTCACGATCAAATCCCGGCTTTCCTTAACCTCATTCACACCTCATGCCATTTCGGGGTTTCGGTGATCAGGATTTCGCGACGCGCGAAGACAAGGGTCCTTGCCCTTTGGTTTCCCGAGTGCCGAAACGCCGAAGCGCTTACTAGCAGCCATGCGTACTCTATAGATGGATGGTCTAGGTACTTCCATGGATCATGGGGTCTACGGTCCCGATTTCTTCATTTCTTGCAAGGGTAAAAAGGGTCATGGCATTAATGCCTGCGTCTCTTCCTCAAATCTAACAGTCGTTACAGACCTTGGATCCTCCGAAAGGATCATGTTCGTGCATTGCTTGCAAAGGCGGAGAGGGGTCGAGGCACTATTGTCTACGTTCCTTCCCCACATCGAACGGTTGTTACCTTGGATCCTCCGAAAGGATCTCATCCATTAATCGAGACTTAACCACACGCTGCAATGTCGAGACTTCGCAAGTCGGGGTTTCAGGACTTGCGGGTGCAAGGGAATACGCCTTTGGGTATTCTGGTTACTGAAATGCCGAAATACCAAATTCAAAGAGGGCCATTCTCCCTTGTGCAAATTTTTAGGACTTACGCCAACGAATCCTCCAGCAGACTCTTGGTTAGACTGTCCAGAAAGGTATTTCTGTGGGGAGATCTATACGGGGCATCATGTAAGACAAACAAGGGAACAAATCTTCCCGAGAACGGACTTGAAGTTTGAGTTAGTTCAACACACACACACACACACACACACACACATATATATATATATATCTGCATAAGCCGACTGTGGTTATTCCAGTATAAGCATACAATCACCATTTTTTACCAAAACATTACACAGACAATCCTACATTGAAACCAAACACAGTTGCACAGAACTTGAGCATACATATCAGAATATAAATTTCAAGATATGAAACATGACACTTATTAGAAAACACCAGAGTTGATGCAACTGCCGAGAGGGGTGCTCGTTTCCACCCAACCGTAGGCTCAGCGACTCCCAACGGATTTACCACTAGCCACCCCCGAGCTGAGACCACGATGTTGCGAGACTGCGTCTTTGTTTGCCAGTGACCGAGAACGAAGGTTACTCTCCTTCTTCTCTGCTATCCCTCCCTCTGCATATCGCCAGAGTTCTTTTTCCTGCTCTGCCTTTTTCTCGCGTTTGTCCCCTTCCGCGCTTCTTCTTCACGCATTTCCCTCTTGCGAGGTTGCGTGTGGCGCGATTTCCCTCGCGGTGCTCAAGTCTGATGACTCTACGAATGGGCGGTTCACCCCCCTTTCCTCATTACTCATGAGGAGCCATTTACCTACCAACCTGGCGAGTCATTTAATTCGGGGCCAGCGAGCCGCTCTTGGTTCTCCAGGCCAGTGAAGACCAAATACGGTATCGGTTTCGGTGGAAGTTAACGCCACCATTCCAGGTGCCTTCCACCACCTTTCTTCATCCATCGTGGTCTCTTTTTCAGCACATCCCCCTCCCAGCAGTCCTGCAACATATATTCATAACATTATTTACATTCTCATCATGCCTTAGCATGGTAATTCCTATATCAGGATTAATTACAATTTGGGGGAAACAGGGTGTTACAACCCCCACCAGACCAGTACTTTACTGGATTTAAATTATTCAGATTCAGAACAATCCTCTGACCCAGAAAAATAAATTACCAGTCAGGCTGGTAGTTGGGAAGTCCTCCTCAAGAGTCAATGAGGAGATGGGCAAAATACCCATCTGAAAACTTCCTGACCTGACCACAAAATGGGGATTTGGACCCACGAAATCTTGTTGAGGAAGGCAAGAAAAGAAGGGAAATTTGTGGGAAGAGAAGAGGATGTGAGGGGAATGGGTATGGTGACCATTTTCTAAGGAGGGAGAGCATGCACAGCTCTTTGGTTCTGAAGAGAACTGGAAAACGAATTTGTTCTGGGTACAAGAATTGTTGGGCAGCGTTTTCAGTCCAAGCTGATAAATGGGGTTGCAGAGAAGATGAGTGATTGATGAAGCACTCATTGCATACCCCTTTGCTTGGTGGAGAGAAAACAAATCTACCAAGTTCATGTGGGAGGAGGAGAGTGGCCTTCGTCCTTGGCTGTTGTTGAACAGAAGGAAGAGTATATCTCAGAGCATCGTGATCTAGCTAGGGGGTGGCCAACGATAAATCCGTCCAAGAGTTGTTGTGTCCACGATTGGGTGGAAAAGGGCACCCATTT
The DNA here is from genome assembly GCA_009831015.1 of Picea engelmannii. NCBI lineage: Eukaryota > Viridiplantae > Streptophyta > Pinopsida > Pinales > Pinaceae > Picea > Picea engelmannii. The sequence goes on from ML798435.1 coordinate 454,480, forward strand.
CAGCAGTTGCATCACTATCTAGTTTCTAGAGAAGTATATTTGGTTAAATCTTTGTAGTGTTTAGATCAGAGAAAAAATTATACTATGTTTTAGAACTATGTAAGTTTAATTTCTGACAAAAGTGACTTGAGAAATTTAAGCAAAATAAAGAGAATGTCTTAGCTGAAGCTCTTTTGATTTAATTTCTTATATTTTGACTATCTGTGTGCAGAAATAAAATTTCTAGGAGTGGATGTTGTGGTTGATTGTGTTGTACGGTTTAATGCATACTTGAGAATTTGATGATTGAACTGTTAAAAATATCTATAACACCTCTGAAAGAAGAGAGAGTGATTCTTTTGCATAATGGTGCTCCATTTTAGTATATCTTCAAATCCCCTACTAGAAAAGTTATAAGATATCAGATCTATGTGGACTTTAGGAAATAATCTCAATTATGGGAAAACATTAAAAGTCCTTATAAATAAGTATTGAGGAAAAACAATTAGGACATAAAAATGAAATTGGTCTAAATGAAATTAAAATACAAAAGTTCTCAAAATTCTATTAGGGGCATCAATAAACATTTATATTTAAGTTGTGTTAAAACTCCTAAATATGGGAAGAATCCCTTTAAATTTTGGTGGCAGTAAATCCTGGTAGAAACACTAAATTTACTATGGAGGTAAATCTTTGTATTATGACCGTTTCCTTAAACTTAATAAGAGTAGTAAAGCACAATAATAAGGAAAAAAAGTTCTTCTCATTTACCCACAAGAAGGGAGAGATTATAATTATATTTTAATTTCCAGGATGGAGAAAATGTCCTTGGAATATAAACTTTTATCTAATCTCTTTATAAAGCCTAGAATACTATATTTTTCGTTTCCTTGTTATTTTCTATAAAAGAAAATAATTTTCCTTTAAAGCGTCAAGTAGCAAAACTGAGTAAAACTATGGAAATATATGTATATATGTTTATATACATATGATTATTATTACTATTATTAATAGTAATATTATTTTATTATTCTGAAAATCCAGGTTAAAGCCCCGTGCGTAAAATACCAAAGACCCAAAAGAATATAATTATTATTATCATTTTAATGTCGAACACACGAGGGAATTAAACGGTGACCAAATGCTTTAGCCTTCTCGTAGTCTTCGGAACTTCGGGACTCTGGGATGTTTGGGTGATGAGATTCCACGAGCCAAAGTTGTCGAATACATGAACCCTTCCTTTCCTGAGCAAACGATTGCAAAAATAATAAATACAATTATTATATTATTGTATTTAATGTGATCGATTAACGAAATTGATTAATATAATATACATTTAATACCATATATATATTATATTATAACCCAAATTATTTCACTGTATTTAAACCATAACATAATTACAAGTGGGTCCCTTTTCGAGACTTCGGAGCTTCGGGACTCCGGGGCTCCGAGAGAATTGTCACGAAGGAGATTGTCCCGAAGAATTCTCTCTCTCTCATGTCAAATATTAATATAATATTAGAGAATTTTAAAACCTGGGCGTGATTTTCGAGGAATATAAAATTATATATTATATTATTTTTAAGGTTCATTAAATTGATTACACATAAATGAAGACAACTCCTCTGAATATTAAATGGTATGGTAATGTGTACCAGTGGGGTCACTTCAGAGCTTTGGGACTTCGAGGCTCTGGGATATTAGAGTATAAGGAATGTGGTGGAGAGCCGAAGAGGGTTGACCCGAAGTTCTCTCTCTCTCTCTCCCCTACTTCAAATATTAATATAATATTATGGGACTTTATAAACTTAGGCACATTTTCCCAAAAGGTTAATATAATACATATTAAATGGGTTTATTGTGATATTGGTACATGATAAAGTACCAACCCTATTGCCCTTTTTAATTTAATATTAATGCGAAATCACGTGAAGTGTGGACCCTTCGGGAGTTCAAGACTCCGGAGCTCTGGGAATTTGGGACTCCGAGACTCCGAGATGTTTGGGGTAATAGAATGAACAAGTAACGAAGGGTCGAAGGCCCGAACCTACCCTTTCTCATTCCATTGGCTGCACAAATATCAATATAAGCATTTAAGGCGACGAATTATATTATAAATTAATACAATTAATTATATTTGCACAAAGGTATAGTATGAGTGGGACCCTCTCCAGAACTCTAGCATTCGGGAGACTTGGGTTCATAAACACATGATAAGGAATTTTGTCAAAGTCTGGAGGCTTAGGTATTAATGGGAATTGATAATCCTAAGTACCCCCTTTGATATAAATTAATCATATTATAATATAATTAAATACAATTATATTATAATATAATTAATAAAATGATAATTTGTGGTTGAATATAATTAATCATTTTTCCTAGTAAATAAAATAAATATGCATATATATATGTGTGTGTGTGTGTGTGTGTGTGTGTGTGTGTGTGTGTGTGTTAAATTGCGTGAAAATGCGGCATGGAGGAATTGAATTATATATCTTAATTAAGGTTAATCAACTTAAGTATATTATGGAGAAATTATCCTCATTTTGTTGTAATATAATTACTCGTGATTATCATATGAGTAATTTAATGAGTTAGTGTTAAACTACTTTTAAGAGGGAAAAGAGAAAGTAAATATTTCGGTAATTACTGGGTCATGGGTATTAGGTTAAGTGAAAAATGTATACCCCATCTCTTAAAAAGGTACTTAGGGGTCAAGTGTGTGATAGAGTGGTATCAGAGCCAGAAACAACACTTGGCTTGCTTGGGCTCATGAACAAGTCACATAAAATTTTATTAGAGAACTTTTAAGAGGTAACACCCTATCTTACCACATTCATAAGAAGCTTATTTAAACCACTACTGAAGAGAGGAACCGAACTTTCTGTTGTTGTTATATGTTTTAAAAATTTGAATTGTGTGTTGCTAGTGTTCCAAATAATGAAGTTGATTTCACCTTACAAATTGAATGTGTTGTTCATAAACTAGTAGATAATTAACTAACATAAAATGTTTTATCAACACTCAAACAGTCAGTGGGCAATAGGAAAACTACAACGTAAAGAATGGTGACACACCATGAGTTGGGGGAAAGCTCCCACAATAGAGAAGAAGAATCTGATGAGAGGAGGGTGGTGGAAACCCCTCCAGATTTGGCTGAAACTGTAAGAATCCTCATGGAAGAATTACATAGTTGTAAGGCTGACAATGAAAGGTTGATAAAAGAACAGGAAAAATAAACTGAAATTACTGCAGTCCTACTGCAAAGCCTTTCAGATATACAAAGGCAATTACAACATGGACCAACAACTAGTAACGTGGATAGACATAATTCTAAGAAAACCAAAAGTCCACCTGAGATACAAAATCATGGTCATGAAAGTGGCGACACAAGGAGGAGCACCTCAAAGAAGGCCCAACATGGAGCCAAGAGACATTCAATGGAAGAATCCTCTAGTGAGGAAAGTGACAACTCCAAGAAATTTTCTAGTAGTGAGACTAGTTCACATTCCTAGAGGAGAAGAAAGAAGATGAAACATTCCAAGAGCCATGGCCCTGAAGAGTTTAAGAAAGCCAAAACACCCAATTTCGATGGAGAAATTAAAAAGGGGGAAGTAGCATAAGTTTGGCTACTTGGCTTGAAGAAGTACTTCAAAGTCCATGACTACTTTGAAAACTTAAAGGCTCGAATACCCATTTTCAACTTGAACACAAATGCCTCCATTTGGTGGGAGGGCCTTAGGAATGTGAAAGGAATCCATGAGAAGGACTTGTCATGGAAACAATTTGAGAAATACTTCAAGAAGAAGTATCTATCAGAAAAATACTTTGATGGGAAGACCAAGGAGTTCTATGAACTCAAGTTAGGACAACTCACAATAGATGAATATATCAACAAATTTCTTGAGTTGATAAGGTATGTGCCCTGCATAAAGGACGAAAAGGTAAAGATGCAATGATTTATTAGTGGATTGCCTCAGTCCTTCAGGGACATAATTGAATTTGATGAACCAAAGACTTTAGAAGACACTATCTGAAAGGCAAGGTACTGCTATAAGCAATTCAAGAATAAGGCAAAACCTCATAAGGACTGGAAGAAGATAAGTAATTTGGGATTCAAGAATAAGGGGTTTAAATCCTCACGATTTAAGAATCAAGGGAAAATATCTAAGATGAGCCTTTCTACTAAAAGTGTATATCAACAAAATTTTCTATCTCATAGTGGTAATAAACCCTTTGGATCAGAGCCAGGTAAGATTGATAATACAAAGAGAGGACCCTTGAAATGTTGGGTTTGTGGAGAAGAACATATGTTGAGGGACTAGCCACATAGGAAACAAGACAATAGGAGGGTCTACAACATCCAGGAGGCTACCACAGTCAATGATGTGGCTAGGACCATGCCACAAATTTATGCAACCCTAGATAATAGACAAGTTGACCACCAAGCTTCAGTGGTGGAGATGGAAGGTAAGATTTCCAACCATCTAGTTTCCATTTTAATTGACCCTGGTTCTAATTTGAGTTATGTTTCCCCTTAAACTGTTGAGAAATGTAAATTGCAGCAAGTAAAACATGCTAAATCATGGCTGGTAAAACTATCCACTAGAACCAAAATAAAGGTAACAAAGGCCATACCAGCATGCCAATTCATTATGAATGGATTACCCACCCAAGAAACCCTAAACATGTTTCATTTAGGATCTTATGACTTGTTGATTGGCATGGACTGGTTGGCTTCCCATAAAACCAAGTTGGGTTGTTACAATAAAACTTTGGAGTGTGAAGATGAAGAAGGGATAAAAATAACCCTACAAGGAATTCAAAACCTTGTCTCAGTAAGACAAATATTAGCCCTTCAAGTGAAGAAGTATTGAAAAAAAGGATGTTCTTTGTATGCAATACAAGTGTTGGACTATGTTGAGAACAATAAACCAAGCCTAGAGGACCATCCCATATTAAGAGAGTATAAAGATGTGTTTCCAGAAGAGGTACCAGGTCTACCTCCAAGAAGAGATAATGACTTTGCAATAGAACTTGTACTAGGAGCGGTGACAATGTCCATAGCACCCTATAGAATGAGTACACCATAGCTAGTTGAGCTCAAACTATAGCTAAAGGATACGTTGGAAAAAGGTTACATTCGTCCTAGTGTGTCTCCTTGGGGAGCACTAGCTTTGTTTGTGAAAAAGAAGGATGGCACACTCAGGTTGTGCATAGACTATAGACAACTCAATAAGATGACCATTAAGAATAAGTATCCCTTGCCAAGGATCGATGACTTGTTTGACCAATTAAGGAGCGATACAATTTTCTCCAAGATTGACTTGAGCTCTGATACCATCAAGTCTGAATTAAGGATGAAGACATCCACGAAACAACCTTTAGGACAAGATATGGGCACTATGAATTTGTGGTGGTGCCATTTGAGATTACCAATGCACCAACCACTTTTATGTGCTTAATGAATAATGTACTCAGTAAGTTCTTCGATAGATTTTTGTTGGTTTTCATTGATGATATCCTAATCTATTCTAAGAGTAGGGAAGAGAATGAAGAACATCTCAAGTTAGTGCTTCAAGTGCTAAGAGAACATCAGCTCTATGCTAAGTTTAGTAAGTGTGACTTTTTCCAAAAACAAGTCCATTACTTAGGCCATGTTATTTCTAAACAAGGAGTGGAAGTTGATCCCGACAAGATCAAATCCATTATGGATTGGACTACCCCAAAAGATGTATCTAATATCAGATCCTTTATGCGCCTAGCAGGATACTATAGAAGGTTCATAAAGTGATTTTCCAAGATTGGTTGCCCAATCACCTCCCTTTAGAAAAAGGGAGTTAAATACATTTGGACATCAGAATGTGAAGAGAGATTCCAAGAGCTGAAATACCTTCTAACCAATGCACCTGTGTTGAAGATTGCAAACCCAAACAAGGACTTCCTTGTGTGTACGAATGCCTGCAAGGAAGGGCTTGGAGGAGTCCTTATGCAAGAAGGATATGTGATTTGCTACGAAACCAAAAAATTGAATGAGCATGAAATCAATTATTTGACCCATGATTTGGAATTGGCTACCATAGTACATGCTTTAAAAATGTGGAGGCATTACCTCCTAGGTAGAAGATTTGTGCTTATGACAGACCATAGTGGGTTGAGATATTTGTTTGATCAACCAAAACTCAATGTTAGACAAACTAGATGGATGGCTCTCCTTAGTGAGTTTGATTTTGAAATAAAACATATCAAAGGAAAATAAAACAGGGTGTTTGATGCCCTTAGTAGAAGTATGAAAGTGATTCACTTGGCAGTTGTAAGCACCGGTGAATCAGACGTCAAGGAGAGAGTCAAAAGTACACAAGAAATAGATGCATTTTTCAATACCGTGAAATCATACTTAGAGCAAGAGCCCACAAAGCTTAAGTATGAGGGCTATCAAATGTTGAATGATGGCCTACTAACTTACAAAGGTAGGTTGTATATTCCAAATTGTGATGACTTGAAGAGGTTCATAATGGATGAACTACACAAAAAACCATATATTGGTCATCCTGGTTATCAGAAAATGATCACAACCACTAGGAAACTATTTTATTGGCCCGGAATGAAAAAAGACATAGTTGATTACTTAGCTAAATGTCTACAATGTCAGCAGATTGAGGTAGAGCACCGACATCCAATAGGGTTTTTTCATCCCCTACCAATTCCAGAATGGAAATGGGAAACCATTTCCATGGATTTCATAACAGACCTACCAAAATCAACCAAGCAGAATGACGCCATTATGGTAGTTGTGGACAAACTGGGCAAGGTTGCTCACTTTATTCTTGTTAAGTCAACCTGCAAGGCAATAGATATTGTCATTATTTTCATGAAAGAGATATTTAGGCTGCATGGCATGCCTAAGGAAATCATATCAGACAAAGATACAAAATTTACTTCAAATTTTTGGAAATCTCTGTTTTCTAGTTTTGAAACTAAGTTTCCATTTAGTACATCCTATCACCCTCAAACTAATGGGCAGAGAGAGAGGGTAAACCAAGTGTTAGAGTACATGTTAAGGATGCATGTGATGCATCATCGGATCCATGTGATGCATCATTAGATGCGTGTGATGCATCATCCCAAGAGGTGGGAAGACTAACTACCACTGGTAGAGTTTGCTTATAACAATGGCTATCAAAAGTCATTGAAGATGAGCCCTTTTGAGGCCCTCTATGGTAGACAATGCAATATTCCAATCACCTGGAATAACCCAGTGGAAAAAATTACACTCGGGCCAAATATGCTAAAAGAAATGGAACAACAAGTAGTTCAAATAAAACAAAATATGAAAATAGCTCAGGATAGATAGAAAAGCTATGTAGACAAAAAAAAGGACTCCTAGAGAATTCAAAGCAGGGGATCATGTGTATCTCCGAGTTAGGCTCATGAAAAGTTCCTTGAGAATGGGAGCTTGTGCCAATCTAGCACCTCGATATTGTGGACCCTTTGAAATTTTGGATAGACTCGGACCTGTAGCATAAAGATTAGCACTTCCTCCCACAATCAAGGCACATAATGTTTTCCATGTTTTGTTGTTGAAGAAATATGTATATGATTCTAGTCATATAATTGATTGGTGTATGATCCAGGTGGAACCAGAGGGAGAATTCATGCCAGAGCCACAATGCATAATAGACAGGAAATAAATCTCACTCAGGAACAAAACCATTGCACAGGTCAAGGTGCAGTGGAAACATTTTGGTCCAGATGAAGCTACATGGGAAAGGGAGGATGCCATGAAACATGCATACCCATTTTTGTTTACTACTGTACATACAGAGAACATAGACAGGTATAACATCGAGGACGATGTTCCTTTAAGGGAGAGAGGATTCTAATACCCTTGTTTCCCCCAGCTTGTAAATATAACTATAACCTGCTAAAATACTATGGGCAGGTTGAATATGTGTGGATGTTGGAATTGATGAACCTTTTTCTTATAAAAGGTAATGTATGTATTTTTGTTACTAAATAAAATGGAAATTGTTGCATAACTACTGAAGGGGTTTGCCAAGGTAGATCATGATGCATGAGAGAGATGGTGAGGGGAACCAGCAATGGTTGAGATGACCCCCACCAGACCAGTACTTTACTGGATTTAAATTATTTAGACCCAGAACAGTCCTCTCACCTAGAAAAATAAATTACCATTCATGCTGGTAGTTGGGAAGTCCTCCTCGAGAGTCAATGAGGAGATGGGCATAATACCCATCTGAAAACTTCCTGACCTGACCACGAAATGGGGATTTGGACCCACAAAATCTTGTTGATGAAGGCAAGAAAAGAAGGGAAATTCTTGGGCAGAAAAGAGGATGCGAGGGGAATGGGTCTAGGGACCATTTTCTGAGGAGGGAGAGCATATGCATCTCTTTGGTTCTGAAGAGAACCGAAAAGCAAATTTGTTCTGGGTACATGAATTGTTGGGCAGTGTTTTCAGTCCAAGTTGATAAACGAATTTGCAGAGAAGATGAGTGACTGAGGAAGCACTCATTGTAGACCCCCTTGCTTGGTGGAGAGAAAATTGAACTTCCAAGTTCCTTTGGGAGGAGGAGAGTGGTATTCTTCCCTAGTTGTTGTTGAACAAAAGGAAGATTCTCTCTTAGAGCATCATGATCTAGCTAGAGGGTGGCCAATAGTAAATCTGTCCAAGAGTTTTTATGCCTACAGTTGGGTGGAAAAGGGAACCCCTTTCAACAGTTGTATCGCTATCTGGTTTCTAGATAAGTATCATAGATGATTTAGGGGCGAAATTTTGCTCATGGGCGAAATTTAGGGGCTTCCAATTTTTTATTGGGCGAATTTTTTGTATTAAAGTGATTTTTTAAAACTTATATCATTAGCCCATAATTTATTTTAGGGGAAAAATCGTGTACATGGTTAGCCCTTGTTTTTAGGAGAGATAGAGGAAAAAAAATTATATTTCGCCCCTGAAATTTGGAGGGACAAGCTTCCATTAGCCAAATTTCTAGAAGTATGGGAATTTCTGATAGCTTCTTCGCCCTGCCATTTGGTAAAATCGGGGTTTATGGTTTAATTCACCTAGATTTTGTGATATGGGCACTAGGTAGCCACATTTTGGCCCTCCCACCTGGTATAAATTGTATGGCATCTGCCTAGGGTTAAAATCATAGCTTTGTTACTTGTCTGGTTCGTTCGTGAGAACTACAGATTCTACTATCTAGTG